>JAZHYW010053207.1:0-26050 GCA_037355805.1 Ixodes ricinus | reverse complement strand
CCGCAACCTTAAACTTCGGGAGTTCTCTTTCGCCACGATCCGCGAAGGCCCGTCTGCTCTTCCATCCACATCGACTGGTTGGACTCCCAAAACTGGCAGAGACAAGCATTGAAACATTTTTAATTATTGTTGTTCAGAAAGACATCGTAGCGGCATCTAGAAAACAGCAGCCCAATCACTACAACCTTTCCACTCCAGAACGGAGGGCACTCAGGTCTCCTTAGCGAAAGAGACGACATCGTGATAAAACCTGCCGACAAGAGGGCGCCATAGTCATTCTTAACACCAGCGATTACTTACAGGAAGGCCATAGACAACTTAACGATGCACAATTTTATTGTCATCTCAAAAAACAATCCAACTATAGGCAACATGCCGACGTTATACGGGGGCAGCTGGGACAGCTAGAACAGGGAAAATCACCGAAAATACCTCAAAGGAATTAACCGATAAAACGCTGTGCCAGGTCGATTTTAAAGGCTATCAAAAATTCATAAAGGGAAGCCAGGCCGTCCCATTATATCTGGATCAGGTGCCTTCACCGAACCAATATCTAGCTTGATAACTTAATTACGAACATCCCGCCCAGCTTCCCATCGTACATCCAGGACGCAAACCACTTCCCTAAAGAAATTTCTAAAATTAAAGTTTCTAGATATGCTTTTCTTGTTACGATAAACGTGTCGTCGTTATAATACAAACACCCCTCACCACAATGGCAGAGAGGTCCTTGTTAATTAATGCGTACTGGCGCTCCCATGAGTGATTTACCAGATAACCTGTTATGGCTGCCCCTCTCGCATCTGGTGCTCGAGTTAAATAACCTCCGAGATCCCGAAGCGCGCGAACGCTTCACGCGCGCTTCTGGATCTCGGAGGTTATGCTTTAATTCGATGGAAGTTTCTTCAAACTCGCGGTACTGCAATGGGAACGAAGATGGCACCCAACTACGCGAATATTTTATGGGAGATTTAGAATCAACCATTTTGTCATCCCGTTCAATCAAAGCACTCTTCTATAAAAGATATATTCACGATATACTTCTTATCTGCTCGCATCGAGCTTGTCGAGTTCATTAGAACTTTTAATTTAGCGAACCCCTCCATTTGGTTTACACATTGCTATTCAAAATCCAAGATTAAATTTCTATACACAAGAGTGCTGAATAATGACTCCAAATTGGCCACTAAACTACCGAAAAACGGCGGATCGTCGGAAGTATCTGCACTATGACAGCTGCCACCCACGACCCTGCAATAACATACCTTACAACCCGGTTCATAGGTGTAAACGTATATGTTCAGACGATGATTTTAAACCAAATGCAGAGTTCTCAAGTAATGTCCAGGCATCGTTTTGAATGGTCTCATATTTTTAAGCCTCTCTAGACGGTTTACGACTAGCTCCGCATCTGGTCTTGTCTCACTCAGTCGCAACTTGCAAGTGTGTCCGTCCCTTTTTGTCCCCTAGCTCCAGGGTTACTATGTCAGGCCTTCAAAGTTGTTTATAAAATGGTAACTTCATATTCGGGTGTCTTTTGTCAACAGCCACGGGGCAACATCGTAGCTTCTACATTAGGAACTTACCGTAGAACGTCAGCTGCAAATCGTGGGCCCTGCGGGCACGAGCTTAGTGACGCCTCCCACAAGTAAAACAAAACTGTTGCATGCTCTTGCGTGTGATCTACGAAATGTCCCAATTAAAGTGACAAATAAACACAGCTGCACTATTGAATCATGCGACAAGATGGAGAAACATTAATTAACCCTGTCCTCTGCACAGCTGGCGAGTCATGCTTTTGGGGATCTTTCTTGAATCACCTCCCAGGAACCTAATAAAACTTTTTGGGAGACACATATTTACCTTACTGCTTAATACGATGCTGAGGCATTTGATTACACAACAGTACCTGGTGCCCTGCCCTTCTGCATTCGGTACATTACTTTCCGAAGCGCGAGGCGAGCACGACAAGCGTACTCAGCCTCTCGCGTCGTCTGCTCCTCGTACTGCTAACAAGTATGCGCGCACCTCGCCAGGGAGAGGAGTGGCGCTGCATATGCACAACGAAAGTAAACCGCACAACTGCATCATTAAAACATTGTTAAAAAAAGAATAGGCATTAACAAAGAGTAACCAGACTTGCAGTTTCCAACTTAGTTTCTGTGACAAACAATAAAACAAGCAAGATTAAAAAAAATTGAAAGTGTTTTATTACATAGATACTTTTACCACTAATGAAATTATGAGCTGTAGACCCAATATTTAGACTACGCCAAGATATCCTAGGAGAAAAATAATCCGCATATTTTGCGACACCAAAGTAGTAGAAGTGTTGACCACGTCCGGCATTTAAAATGGGATTTAACAACTACCCTGTAGTTCTTCAAGCCTAATGCTAACCCCTGCAAAGGAAAACCCCATGGTAGGTATGATCTACATAGCATCGGTACTGTATAACACACAAAGCAATTACATGCATTGACAGCATTCTTTCATTATTTGGCACTAATCTCAGCCAGACTTCGAAAAGTTTGACTGAAGATTGACTATTATGTGCATGTGCGGATATTGAAAAGGAGCTGATACCACCCTGTGGATGGGTGCAATATTTGATGGTTATACTGTTTCACATTAGTAAACTAAAGCACATATGTCTGTTTCTATACTGTGTAAACACTGGTATCATTTCATAAAATGTAAAATCAACTACTTTCTAAATTATATTATCATTTTAACCCTTTAACCACCCGGCCCGAGCTGTACTCGTCATGGAAGGTTGTACCAATATCGCCGATGACGAGTCACACTCGTCCAGCCAAAATGATGCTTTGCTTTCACTGCCAAGCACGAGACAGGTTCGTCCATCGGCTTTGGTTTCAATTTTCAACACTGAAGGGCAGTAGAGGTCGCGCAAATATAGCGTGTTTTGGTCTTTGGCGCGTGTATCCAGCCTTGCAACAGTGATCAGAAACGGCAGCACGCCTGAGTGATGCCGGTGACGGCCCCTGGAAACGGGCTTTCTCTTGCGGCAGTTCGAACAGTAGCAACGATAAAGACATCAAATTTGTCTCTGAAAGTAAGTCGGACATGGATTTTGAATACAAAACAGACTTAGACGACGACCACAGTGACGAAGAAGACTACGTGCTGGGTTGTGTTCGAGTGTGGCAACACGTAAACACTGAAAACTGGCCACCCGCGCCTCCGAGGTTTCTGTTTTGTGCAGTGCCTGGGATTCTGCAGCAACCCACTGACGAAAAAGACATTCTCGGCTACGCCGCATTTTCGCAGCGCGGGTTCTTCATGGAAACTAGTGGACCGCGAAGAGATGATGGTGTTCCTTGCGCTAATAATTTTGCAAGGAATCGTTGGCAAACGACAGGTTGAAATGTATTTGTTAGCGCTAGTACGGGGAAACGTCTAGGCACTTGATCTTTTCTTACGGTGCGTATGTTCAAATAAATACTGCACATTTCAGCACGTGTTATTCTATTACTCTTACATGCGCTGAGGGAAAGCTTTCATAAAAATCAACTTTATCTTTCAGAAGTTTTGTATTAATACCAATCAGAAACCAATCGAGTAATGTATTTGCAAAATAAGAACGACATAAGAAACAATATGTGCAAATAAAAAAATTTGGGAAAGTTTGTACATTTTTTTTTAAAAATAACTTGGTGGTTAAAGGGTTAACAATTTAAAATTTTTGTGCAGAAGACTGGCAACGCTTTGTAAGTCCAAACTCGTCGAATTTTGCTAAATGCCTAAAGGCAAACCGCAGATTCCAAAGATTTGGGTCATCCCGTCATGACCCCGATCAGAAAATGCACTTGGGAACAAAGCAATATTTCTCAATTTGCATTGTCTCAGATTTAGTAATTGAATTACAAATGACTATTTCAAAGGTTTAGTTCTGTTGAGATTCTTTATGGCCCATCCAAGCACATTGCAGTCTAACACTACAATCAGCTTCATTCAGATCTCTGAATTGAGCCGCGCAATTGCAAGAAACTCACCAATTTTACTTTAAAATAGTTAGCTTTAGCAGTCAAGCCTGTGTCATTTTCAATTTCTGTCTGGTGCCACAACCTTTCGGAAGGATTATTTTATAATTCGTAAAGTCCAAAGTGTACGGACTGGGAAAGAATTACCGCTTTTTTTCATCATATTTCCATACAATGGATAAGTAAGTGGAACCTTTATTACGTGCTACATACACGAGAACACAATTACATTACCAACTTCACAAAACACAAGGCTCCAACTTCAGAAGCAATGCACCCACAAGGGCCATTTTAAGTGAGTTTTGTCGGAACACGTTTATAAACCTCCCGAAGCAACGGGCCTTGAAATAAAATGCTGCGAAATAAAATGTCTCACAAATAACGTGCACGATACATTCATTGCCCAAAATGCTTTTGAGCTCGACTTTCGACTCGACCGCACTGCTTAATGCAACACTGACCTTTAAAAAAGTAAAGTGTCACGCAGTAACTGCAAATCCCGACCAGCGAGTGCCAATACGGGACACTTATCAAAACCGCTAGCAAACAAAAATGAGAAAATTAAAATACAGAAAGCAGGAACAAAACACAAACCTTCAAGTATCACATAAAACCCACACTTCCCCCACACAACTGTTTGTCGATTTCGGGCACGCCGGCAATTGTCGACACGTTCCGAGGAGAGCCGAGGTCGCTACCGCTCCTTGCGGCCAGAAATGTAAGTAGCAAGCAGAACACGTGGTGAAATAAAAATGAAAAAAAAACAAATGTCTACCATTTCGCCAACGTTGCGGCCGCACGACCGCGTTCACAGATGGCACGATGGGTGTGGCTAAGTGGGGGTACGGCACCCGCAACGCGTCTGACCGGCGTCCGTACTGTCCCATCCCGCCCGAGCGTCCGCGAAGTGGCAACGACATGGGTCGCGGAAGACGAGTCCAGGCACTGGGGTTAAGACTCAGTAGTCGTCGTCGTCGTCTTCCTCGTTGTGGCTCAGCTGCTTTTGCAGCCGCACTGCTGCTGCGCCGCCAACTGCATCTGCGTCCATTCCTGCTGGGCCAACTCAGCCTGCTGCTGTCTCGCCTGCGGTTCCAGAAAATAACGTTCTAAAGTCCAACGCTGCGCGCTAAGCGTGGAGGGGAGGGGGGAAATTGGATGTCCACAACTGCAGTCAAGCTTTTTCGAATTTCTTTTTGTAGTTTTGCGCGACATTACGCGAATGAAGGGGTGTACCTGTTCCACCGTTGCAGCGCCGTAACACCTTCGTGCGAAAGCGTGAAACGGTGGGAATAAATAAGCGGGGGCGACGCCTGTTCACGCGCACATGCCTTTTTCTCCCATTCTATTTCCGTAAGGTATTGGCAGCCGTTAAATTTGTGGCACTCCACTCTAGTAGTTTTGATGACGGCAAATCGATTCTGAGAAAAGGACGAGAAAAACAAACAATCGCTCGTTCACGCAGTGTCGCAGTCTAAGTGTCCATTCATTTGGGGTCACACCAGGAATTACCCAGCACTTGATAGCCAATACGATAGCCAATGTGAAAAATTTCGACAGAGTTGCCACTTGCCAGGCGGAAAACGCCACCGTAAGTGAAGTGTACCTAGAACCGGACATTCGCTAAGCCTGGCAAGAAAATGCTAACTCAAAGGACACAAGCATCAAAAGGTGCAAAGAACGGCGGCAATGTCTAGCGGGTGTTTCCACGAGCACTTTTAAAACTCGCTAAAAATATTGATCGAAGAAAAAACCTTTTTCTGGGAACAAACTGCCAGCCATGACGAATGTCAGGGATTGCAAAAGCATACTCATTCATTAAAACATTAACTAAGTTTATTCATTAACCTTTTAATAATTGAAAATAAATATATAGTTTCACTTAGAAACGTTCTGAGCATCATTGAAAACCATTAAAGCATTCTACGGCATTCAAAAAGACCCTCATTTTGGACACGCTTTTAGGTTTCGGATTGAGTTTAGGTTGGTACATCCCGTCAAGTTCGGCGAACGGGATTCAGAGGGTACCTGGCTGGACTGCACGAGTGCTCGTGCCGCAGGGGGGTATCAGCGAAATATACCAGCTTGAACTTTCAGAATTTATGGTAAGTCCGTGTTAAGGGGGAACACAGTCTTGGGGACAAAAAAATTGCGAAAAAAGCAACTTTTAGATTTTATTATTTTTAGGTTTTTTATGCTCTCCCCGCATCTAATGTTAAACTTTAATGCCGAAAAACGCCTTTTATGTTAAAAACAAATATCAGCTGCAAAGACGAGGACCACTCGGAAGAAATGCACAAAAATTGCCCAGTCTTGCGTCGTCAGTCGTTCCAAAACCGATCGTCGTAGTGCCGCCACCTTAGTCTCGTTTGAAAAAGCGTATGTTAGGTTTGCTTTCCCGACAAGCCTGACTGTTCAACACCACCAATAAGCGAAATATAAAGCGAAAACCAAAAGAATATTAAAGCTTTACTATTGGTTCTCAGGGGACACGTGACAAAATGACCCCTTCTTATTAGAGCACGGCGACTTCCAGAAACACACGGACGGCGTCATCTTGCCAAAATCATGGCTACACCAGTTTCGCGCTATGCCTAACGAAGAACATTGGAAATTTCAAACAGTGCATAAATTCAGGAAAGAGAGAAAGAAATGTACGACGAAACTGCAAAAAAGAACCGAAGACATCAGCGTCGACGACCTCGGGCGCCTCCGCAACGATGGAAAGCTTGCCGTCGGCAGAAAGTGAGTCGGCAAGCGAGACAGTCGCCGTAGCAATGGCTGCCGTTCCCGAGAGCGAAGGCAATCCTCCGAGACGCATGAGGATCGACTTGACGTTTCTTTCGAGTGCTGATTGTGAAGTTTGTCAGCGGCAAACAGAAGCAATCACTACACAACTGTCCTCAACATCGGCGACGGAGCGCAAGATGAAGTCGCTCGCAACCGAGTCTGAGGCTCCGATGTCGGATGCTAGTTCATCGATTAGCGACGTACACGATCATCGATCTTGCTGCAGTAAACAGTTCATTAGAATTTACTTCATGCCGTGTGTGCCACGAAGCAGTGAACATAGAAAGAGAAAAGCGCGAGTTCGGAGTAGCCGTGAAGCTGTGAATGCAATGCAGCAACTGCGGAGATCTCGGAACCGAGTGGAGCTTGCGACGAGTTGGGAAAGAAGAATAACCGCTTCGCAATAAATCTTCTTATGGCACATGCCATGCAGAGCATAGGGGTGAGACAGGTGAAACAGGTTTTGGAGTAAATTTTGGAGCAGAAAAATCTGGATTTTGGAGCAGATTTAGGAGCACAAATTCTCATTTTCGAGCAGCAGTTTACGCATCCTCAGAGCAACTGTGGAGCAGGAAAGTTTACAGGGGTGGAACTCCATGAAATGTACTTGGGAGCAGCCATGGGAGCACCTGAAACAGCTGTTTTGGAGCAGGTTGGGAGCAGTTAAAACTACATTCTGGAGCAGGCTAGGAGCAGCTCAAATCAGTTTTTCATTGCACTTCAGCTTCTGTCTTAGACGAGCACGAGAGCGATTTCGACCTGTGCTTAGCAGCACAGATGAACACGAGTGGTTAGGAACCTAGGTAGATGGGATAACAGTGTAACAGATGCGCAAACATGGCCTTAGTGAGAACCAAAAAGCAAGTGCCATATGTTTGTGATAGATAGTGTCATTGGGATATTTTTCTCAGTGGCTTTCAGGTGCTCAGCAATGCAAACCAGCACTGCTTATAGCACAACCCACACGTGCTCGTACATAGTAATGATATGCGCGAACCATATGATGCGCGTAAGCAACGGACCTGGCAGTTGCGCAAAGGAACAGGGCTACAAATTTTGAGTTTATCCCATTGTACAACTCAATATCGAAGCAGCAGTACAGTTAAACCTCGATGTAACGAAGTCGGTGAAATTTGGAGTTTACTTCGTAAGCATCGAAAATTTCGCCACAGGGAATTTCGGGGCAAATGTTGAAGAAAGTTTCCACAAATGTTTCTCGGGTGTACAAAACTCACCGAGTACACCTTTATATCTCAGGTTCAAAGTAGTTCGTTGTCTTGTTCTGGACCAGCTCTTGACATTATTATTCGCATCTCAGCACGTAAGCGTGGCCAGATGGCCTGCATCGCGTCTTCGTTCTAGCCAGCTGTGCTCGTGGACCGCCTCAAGACATCGATCACGTCCACCACTTCACGGCGACTCGGCACATCGCAGGTGTCTGGCTCATCAGGCTCGCTGTCGTCCCCTTCTTGCGAGTTGCCACGAACATCGCTAGCTTACGCCTTGTCGGTCACCTCCTCCGTCGCAATGACAAAAAAGGCAGAGCCGACGTACGGAAATTTTCGTCGCAGGCCGACGTTGTCTGGGACGTTGCTCCATAGCCTTCAAGGCCCCATCACCCAGGACAACGAGCAGAAAACGCATGCTTTTAGTTAAGCCCTCGAAACGAACTACGCAGCGCAAATGAAGCCGACGGACGAAACGGGCGGCAGGTCTAGTGTCCCCTAGTGGCCGTTCTGGTACACCACACTCGCCTGACTTGGCCTCGCTTTACCCTTTTTGCGCTTTATCGGTGGCCCGTTTCAACACGTGTGCTTCCCAAAATCTCCTTTGGGACCCAAAAAAGTTTGTGCCGAATTGTCCATCAAACTTCGTTACATCGAAATTTCAGCAAGTGTTACTTCGTTATATAGAGGTAAAAAATACATGGCTTGTATACACTTGCGGTTAGAAAAAGTTATGCACTTCGCCGAGCATCGAGGAGTTTCGTTACATAGAAGTTCGTTACATAGAGGTTTGACTGTATGTTGATTAACGGAGCTATCGTATTTGCAGCTTTGATGAGCTCAGGAGCAAGATTGAAGTACGCCGAGCAGATTCTACCGCCGCTCGCGTGAGAGCTGCTGGCCGGAAAGGTTTCGGAGGACCGCGTTTCAGTTCAATCCAAATCACGATTGATCTTGCAGGAATGTGGTTCCAACTTCTAACGATGAAGTACTAAAAGGAATACTCTTGCTCATTTGTTTTCAACTGGCTGACGTGGCGGATGCCGGGGCCGCAGAGTCTCAGGCAATCTGACGCTTTAAAGGGGTACTCTGCCGATTTCTTCATGGTCCCCGATTTGCTTGAAATTTTGCTAAACTCGCCAAACAACATCGCCAAAATAGTATCCCAAATATTAGGTCAAAATAATTTTTTTTCACGAAGTTATTGAATTTACAATTTTGGTCCTCACCGTGTTTTTCAAACTGAAAGTCTCTACTGGCAACAACGAAAAGTGACGTCAGTGGAAGTGCAGGGGATCACTCTTTGGACTGTAGAATTTGTTCCCAACTGATTCGAAGCAGTTTCATGGTGTCAAATGAATGCTTTGGAAGCTCGCTCCAGTCCCCGCGCTCCAGCACGGAACAAATGATTGGCATATTCTATTTTTTAGACTGCTTGCTCGACTGGCAAGCCTGCCCTTCCACTGACGTCACGGCACTGAAAAGTGCGGGTATATTTGAATGTTGGTTTTTGCATCATTTTCATTTGCACGATTTCGCAGTAACTATTATGAATTTCGCGATACTAAATAGCATAACGGAAAGGGTAAAGGCTGGGGAGTCATGAAAGAGATAGTTAGCTGAGGTGAGCTCGTGTGGTCTGGCGGAGTACCCCTTTAGAATCGACTTGACCTCACCTCGGCCAACTGCTTAACCGCTTATTGTTGAAGAATAAGAAACCAGTCGCAGGTGATGTAGCGCTTGAATCCGACCTCCGAGTTTTTTCGTGCACTTCCGACTCGGGATATGCAGGGAACATGAATCGAAACAAAGATTTGCAAGGCTGACCACGCTTAACGCGCTCATTGTTGCCAATCAAGTCGATAAAAACCAAACCAAGACAAAACATAACTTTTTTGGCGCACGTTGTGCGATTTGGCGCAACAATGGCACGAGGTATTGCCTGTGGCGCAGTTTCCACAAATGGCGCAGGATGGCGCAGACAAATGAGTCAGGCGCAAAATGGCGCAAATGGCGCAGCCGTTCCACCCCGAGTTTACAATTTGGATCAGATTAGGAGCGGAAAATGTTAGCAGCAGCTTATCAGCAATTTAAATCATAAATAGTCTGATTTCTAAATCACATAAATCTAATTTTTCTTTTTTAATCATTTTTTTTTCCACCCTGGTTCCAATAAGCCATCAGCGCCAATACGGCACAGAGATAAAATATAAAAAAAGAAAAAAAAACGGAAAAGGCAAACCCGAGTCCAATGCAGGCTATGCTCCAAAGTTAGGTGGGCACCAGGTACCTCTAAAGCAAATGTACGAATTAGTGCCAAAGCGCAATTGTAGTGCAAAACTTTTTTAAAGCGGTGATTTGAGAGCATGAACAGGGAAGCATGGTTTACTACAGCCAGACATCGATCGGACGCTTGTAAAAGCACGTGCAGAAAGAAAAACCATCGCCACAAAAGTGAGTCCCAAGGTAAGTAGTGAATTGGTAGAAAAACTATGAGCAGCACATGCACGCTAAATACGCGGTGTGACCGATCCATTCGATTATTCACGCACTGGAAGCACGTGTGGGATAACCGGAAGTACTCACGGCGTATCGGCGTCGTCAATTTTGACGATAAGATTACGGACACGAACGAACAATTACACAATGGAGGCACTCAATAGCACTTTTAAGAAAAGGTTTACTCTCAAAACTCAAGAAACACTTGCTTATCTTGATAGCCTGTGCGTCGCACTCTCCCGCCGCCAGACAGCGCACCGCATGGACAGCACACCGGGTAGCATTCAGTCACAAATGACAGCAAAAAATAGTAAGAAAATCGGGAAAGGGCCATATATCATAGGTAGAGAACGGTACTGCAGCAGAACTCTTCAACCTGGCGGTTGCTTGCGCCATCCTGTACCCGTGCCGTGTACTTTACTACGACGAGATTGAATGTTGCAAACCAAGCTCTAGTTTCCCGCTAAATCTAGCGTCGCCGGAAATGTTTCTTTAGTTTTTAGTTACTTTGGAGCAGTGTGGTGCAACTTCGACCGATTTTGCATGTTTTTGCACAACTACCGTAAAATACCGGGCAAGCGCCCACTCAAAATTTAGAGATAACGCGAAAATGGGGGATGGGCGCTTCTCCGGTCATCAATTTTACATGTCAATGTACTGTGCATATTTTCAGATCTTACAAATTTAGGAGTGGGCGCTGAATGTGGAATGGGCTGATGCGCGGTATTCTATGGTAGGCGCAGAAAATTGGGTTTGTATCAAATGGCGCAATCGGCGCAGATGTCACACCCTGAAAGCAGCGGAAACGGGCAGACTGCTCTAAATAACGTCTTTGCTGATCTTGGCATCTCCCACAGAGGTCTCCATACCAAGACGTTCCAGCATTCTTTGAAGACAAAACTGCACCCGGCGACGAAAAGAGCATGCTAAAGAGACCCTCGAGAAGTGCGCCACTTCAGTGAAGGAGGTGTACAAGGACATGAACTTTGGAAACCCAGGCATCATCGGCGTTAGCTTTGACGGCACATGGAATACAAGAGGACATTCATCCCGTAGAGTAGCCAGTCATTGAACTTTTCTCAGGATACGTGCTGGACTATGTCGTGTTGTCCAACCTTTGCCTTGGGTGCGAGTGTGGGCCAGAACCCGGGAGCTCAGAGTGTGCCGAGTGGGAGGCTCAGCATTTGTGTCAGAAAAACACTGAATGCAAGGCAGGCCAGATGGGGGTAGAGGTGGCCCTGATCCTGTTTCAGCGCTCACATTTTTTACACGGCCTCAGGTACACAACAGAATGCTTCGTGATGGTGATAGCAGGTGCATACCACGCAGTTGCAGAAGCCGAAGTGTACGGCTTTATTGAAGTGGAAAAAGAAGGCTGCACAAATCATGTACAGAAGCACATGGAACTGCGCTCCGCAACCTCCTGCAGAAGCACAAGTCAGACGATGGAGGGTGCTTAAGCGGCAAGGGTCGGCTCGCTGGAGACCTCATCATTAAGCTCAACAGTTATTATGGTTGGGCGATCAAGTCACATGCTGGTAATGTGAACCAGATGCACTCAGTGGTGATGGCTACATACCACCACATAACTTCATTCGACGAGAGGCAAGACCACAGCCTGTGCCCAAGCAAGACAAACTCGTGGTGCAAGCATAATGCCATGACTGGAAGAGATGAGCCCCCACTGAAGCACAGATACAACCTCCCAGACTATGTCAGGGCAGAACTACTACCAGTCTATCAGCGCCTTGCTGATAAAAAGCTGCTCCAGCGATGCCAAAGGGGCAAAACACAAAATGCAAATCAGGCACTGCATTCAGTGATCTGGAGCTTAGCGCCAAAGCACAAGCATGCTTCCTTGTTTGCGGTGGAGACGGCGGTTGCAGAAGCCATCATGCGCTTTAACCTCGGGAAGCAACAGGCCACCTCAAGCATTCTTCGAGAACTGCATCTGAATCAAAGCAGCTAAGAGCAGTCAGCGGGCAGCTGAAAAGGACTGCCATCGCACTCTGAGGGCCACGAACAAGCATGCTGCCTCGGCAGCATTCCAGACTGCCGCAAAACGCAGGCAGCGAGGCAAGCCTCATGGTGACTACTCTCCAGGGGCATTCTAAGCCAGAATGTGCTCCAGAGTGTGTGTTTTCCTGTACATTACCTTAGCTTTCTATGTGGTAAGTTGTTTTCACATTTTTCTAAAAATAAAAATTTTGTCTCTTCCCAGATATTTCGGGAAGCATTACCTTCACTCCTACTCATTGGATTTTGATCATTCATTTTTTTGACTGATTGCTGGATGTGCAAGGGTGCACATAAGGCGTATAACATAACATCTAAAAGAATGATAGCATTTTATAAATATTATACAAATCAAGAATAAACTTGCACTTGTAAAGCGGCAACTTTGAACTACCATAACTTTGGTTAGAATGAAGATACAAACACGAAACCACCTTTATTGCAGTCCTTAGACATTCGGGATAAGAGCCAAATGTATTTTGAGACCTTTGTCTGTTACAAGCAGCTTTCAAGCCTTTCCCAAATTGTTGATGGACAATATGTGTTTAAAAGTTTTTCTATGTGGTCTCAGAAAAAGACCTGCTGCTTATTTTAAGTTACCACACCAAATTACATATAGTTTGAAAGTTATATACTTGTGGCTCCAATATCAAGAAATTTTTTGGTCAAGCCCCCAAGTGGGCCCTTACAGTCGTACAAAGTATAATTACAGTTGAACCTCAATGTAACGAACTTCAATGTAATCGAAATACCCGATTTAACATAGTACCACTTGGGCATAGAGCACCATTATTTTTATCCTTAAATAACGAAGTAATTTTTGCAGCTATTTCAATATAACTAAGTGCCGTCGCCATAAAATACCAAAAGAAAAGCCCCCAAAGGAAGATTTCGTCAAAAGGAGTGAATACAAAAAATTTTACCGCAACTGCGAGAGCTTGAAAATATTACCTCACACAGATGGGACTTCGAGCGTGACGCGGCAGCACCAGAAGGTGAAGTCGCAGAAAGCGTCATCTCTGAGAATACCCGCGAGGTGCTTTCTGCTGAGTGCGACGTGCATGATGCGTGGTGTTGAGCGAAGAAAAGAGGGGCGCAAGTGTAACCGGCGTGTGTTTACCTTGTGCGTGCATTCTGTGCAGGCCCGGGCGTTCCAGTCCATGTATTGGCCTTGTTTCGTTGCTTTGCTTAACTTCGCTTTGCTTGTCCAACCGTAGATACATTGTCCGCTCTCACATGCTTCGCCACCATGAGTGATGGCGAAGCACCACTCATGGTTCTGTTCGAGAACCCGACCGCTTGGGAAGTGGTCAAAGGCGTGGATGACCCACGAAAGTGCTTTCACTTGAAGAGAAGTATAAAATCCTAAAAGACATTTCGAACGGCGAAAAGAAGGAGGATGTTGCGGCCCGATTTGAGATACCTCAGAGCTAGGTTTCAATGATTTTAAAAGCGAAAGAGAGTATCCTCAGTGCTCTGAAGAATGGCACAATTGCCCAGCGAAAACGGCTAAGCCCGCCACCTACCCAGACGTGGACAAGGCAGTTTTCTCCTGGTTTATTTATGGATACTCGGGCACAAGACGTTCCATTGAGTGGTGCTGTCGTAAAGCAGAAAACGAAGGACTTTGGATGCCTGTTGTACCGCAATGACTTCAAAGCAAGCAGCGTATGGCTCCACCGGTTCAAGGCTCGGCACGAGATCGTCAAGAAGATGGTGAGCGGCGAGTCGGTGTTGGCCGATGTACCTGAAGTTGCTGCTTGGCTCGAGAAAGAGATGCCAGGAATCCTGACGCGCCATCCGCCAGCAGACGTCTACAACGCAGACGAAACGGTATTCTGCTTCCAAATGCTCCCAAACCGGACGCTGGCTCTCAAAGGAGACCGCTGCCACAGGGGAAAACAGAGCAGGCTGCAGATCACAGTTCTGCTGTGTGTGAACATGGACGCCACTGACAAGTGGTTGCCGTTTATTATTGGGAAGAGCAAGAAGCCGCGATGCTTCAGAGGTGCTCGAGAGCTCGAGATCGAGTGCACTTCGAACTCGAAGGCGTGGATGACCCACGATATCTTCCGCGGTTGACTCCAGAAGTTTGACGAGAAGGTGAGGGATGACAACCGCAGTGTGTGCCTGGTGCTCGACAACTGTTCCGCCCACCACATTGAGGACCTGGAACTGACCAACGTGGAGCTGAAGTTCCTCCAGCCCAACTGCACGTCGCTTGATCCAGCCGCCGACCAGGGCATCACAAACACCGTCAAGTGCTCGTACGGCGGCGGCCGATTGACAAGCTTCTGCTCGATGTTCGCTTGAAGTGCCTAACGAAAGTGGACACCTTTCAAGCCCTCGAGATGCTCCCTGCTTCATGGAAAATCACAGCGAAGGATGTCATCAAGAACTGCTTCAAGAAAGCTGGATTCGAAACACTTAGCCGTCAGTGCCCACGAGGAAGTGGACAGCGAGGAACCAAACGGAGGGGGCTGCATCCTCCTCCCATTCCCAGAGAAAGTAAGTGCTATGAAAGCCAAGAAGCTCTCCTGGAAGAAGTTGAGCAAGACCAAGAGGCTCTTTCGAGAACATAGCAGTCCCTTCATAGTGACGGGGATGTCGCTCCGGAGGGTGTTGCTCTGGAGGACTTTCTCTATGGGGACTCGTGTGTCGTCGTGACGGAAGAAGTCACCGATGATTCCATCGTGAAGGAAGTGCTCGGCGAATCGGAAGACATTGACAGCGAGGCAAACGCCGAAGTCCCTTGCAAGGTGCTGAGCAGCCGTGAGGTGCTCGACGCGATTGACGTGCTGAGGAGGTACACCAGTGCACATGAGCAACAAGATGTGATGCATGCACTGTGGGCGATTAAACGCCAAGTGACGCTGATATTAATGTCGCAGAAGTACCGGGGGCAGGTCACGGACTACTTTCATCACAAATAGAGATTGCTTCCGGGGAGTGCTAGCACCCATAACACATCTCATTGATTTTTCACGAAGCTAGGCACCTAATTTCGATGTAACGAAATTTCATTGTAACGAACTTTTTTAATGCGAATAGCATTCTTTGGATACTTCACGCACTTTTCGTCTATGTATCTATCTGGCTATCTAACCTCTTACGCCGCGGGTCGATAAATAAATAAAAAGACCGGCGCCGGCTGGGATTCGAACCGTTGACCCTTTGATCAGCAGGCAGACGCGCTAACCACAGAGCTATGAAGGCAGTCATTCAACGCACTCTAAACGCTTGTTTATATCTTTACCATAGCGCGCAAGCGTCGCGCGCGTTCCATGCACGAGGGCTCATTCCGCTCTCGTGAGGCTGAGCACGGCCGCTAGCTCACCCTCTCCCGCGCTCGGGAGAGGGTGATGTAGCGGCCGTGCTCAGCCTCACGAGAGCGGAATGAGCCCTCGTGCATGGAACGCGCGCGCACCGGTAGCTGTGACAGCGCTGTAAAGCGCGTCCTATGGTAAAGATATAAACAACCGTTTAGAGTACCGTTGGTTGAGACTAGCTGAGACGCCAGAAAGTCTGGTCGGTACCATTTTGAGTGTTTGTGCGTATGGCGCGTGCTTTGCTCGCCTTCCTAAGTGACACAAACGTACGTGCTGGGCTGCGGAGATCGTGCGCAGGGCTGTGAAAGTGTCAACAAATTTAGAATCGCCTCAAGAGTGGGCTGGCGTATCTAGAGTGTGCCGGCCACCTGACGAACGCGCATAACTCCGCACCGTTTGATGCTATTCACATTAACGTAGATAATCATTCCCAAAGGATGGGTTCTGCTGATTTTCTTCTCTATAGCTGAGTGACATTATCATCATCATTGTTACCGTTTTGCCATGTCTACATTCGCCATTCCTGTGCAGTGTCGTGGTCTTCCGCCACTCATCTCGTCTTGGTGAATCGTGTTTTTTGACTACGCCGGCTTGGACGTCATGGCCCCACCTGTTCTTCTCCCGCTCACGAAGTTTCGCTAAGCGCAGGAAGTACTTGACCATAACGCTAGAAAAAAAGGCAGCGATTCTACAGCTACTAGAAAGTGGCCGTAACGCAAGCGGAGAGGCGTAACCGGAAGCAAGGCACTATTGACAGCTTTCGAAGCCTGCTTAGATTTAATAAAGGCCAGTTTTTTAATCTGCTGATTTTTCAGACTGCTCTATTATTCAGATGTTTATTCGGGTCCCTGCGAAGCCCAAAAATCGAAGTCGTGCGACTGTACAAAGAACATCAACAACGATATGCCAAGAATCTTGCTGCCTTCCTGTGCAGGGAATGTCGGGGAAACTACACAGATTTTTAACTAGAAGCAATAGGCACTCGTGTACCGATTCCACAATCCAGTGATGGAAGCAAATATTTTGGCCTTTTGTAGCAAGTTTCGTAGCAGGCAAAATACAGATTTGAAGAAGATACCAACATCTGTTAGCGCGTCACTTGAAAATGAAAATGTGATTGCATCGGTAAATGGGTTCATATCTTTGATAATGATTGAGGGCGTCAGTTAAGATGGATTAGTGTACCTTGGGATGGAAAACATACAGAAACCCCGATACTGGCAATTTTCACTGCATCTTTTTTTTTCACCTACTTTCACGACTTGTCTTCTGACCACCAGGCACTGTGAAAATCTGATTAGATCGAGAAAGCTGGCGAGCGCACCTGTCAAGACTGCTTTCCGCTCTAGCCACCTGAACACACGGTACTACACAGGTGGAGGTTCTGGAACGTGGTCAAGCTTCCTTATAACTATTGTTGTGTCCATGAGAAAAACGTTCCGTGCACAGGCCACTACCAGTACAGTGCAAACGCTGGAACCTATGAAAGTTGAAACAACTGTGTTAGGCGTACCTGCGGTAGACTCGTGGGTCATTTGTCGACGGTGTACCCACAATGGTCGTTCGTGCAAGGAGTGGGAAATCACAAAATTAGTGGGAAAGCAACAAAGGTAACCGTCAGATAAAGAGGACAAAACAACCAGTTGCCCATCAAGGACGGCCATATTGCAAAAACCGCCGAATAAGCGCTTGACCGGCTACGGCTGCCCCGTACAGTTGAATGCGATCTTGTTTTGTACCGCCGCATGCTTTGCTCTTTCTCTCGGGCCGCTGGAGTGAATGCTAAGACGTCGCCCTTGTTTCCCCTTGCCGCCCGACACAAGCTGTTTGCTTGACATCTATACAAAACAAAAAAAAAGGAAGAAAGGAAAGCAGGGAAGAGCCACGGCTGCACCTAGGGGCTCGCTGCAGCTCCTGTTCCCACGAAGCTCGCTTTCCGCACATGTTACTACAGCATGTACATAACGCTCCGAACACTCCACATCAGACAATCCGCAAAATCGGTTTCTCAACTACAAAGGTACAGCTAGGTGGTGGAAGGATGGAGTGCAAATATCAACTAACAACCGCTCGTTCAAAGGGTAAAAACCTGTTTTGGGCCATTTCACGACGGCATTCACAGACGGTATCATGATCGTGCTCGCCTAGTTGTATATGCTGTTGACAGATGGTGCAACATGAGCCACGAGAGTATGCAGCTGTCCCTGTACCCGAAATGGGAGACATGAGAGATTTAAATCTCCGTTTTCGTATTCAGTTTGTTTTCATAAAAATTAATAGATTATCACACTTTCAGAATTAGGCAGTTAGAGAGGCGTGCGCCGACATAACAAAAAGTTTCGAATATCATGTATTAAGCTTGGCACCGGCGAGCTCTCGACGCTTTGGACATCTCTTGGCAGCACGTACAACTAGGCAAGTACGGTCATGACATTCTTCTGCGAATGCTGCCTTAAAGGCCCTGCAATCATATTTAAGCGTCTACCTTTTGCTGTTTCCACGTCTCTTTGGGTTCGGGGCAAGCCAGCGGGCACCTCTCTTCCTCCGGCTCCGGTCCCAGGGCACATCCCAGGCAAAAGCTGGAGTAGACCACATGGTCAAGAACTCAGGCCGGAGTCACAGCCCGACAATGCAGCCCACACCAATGTGGGAGGCTGCGTCCTCTCGTCATCCAAGATCCGTCGAAGATCACGTCGATGTTGCCGACAGGGTTCAAGAAGTCTTCATACAGTCTCCTGACAACTTCGGAGCTGGCAGCTTCACCTTGCGCTTGCTGATTTTTCGCAGGCTTCTGCACAAGGGTCTTCAAGTGTCCCTTGGAAGGTCTTGTGGTGCAGGCCGCGATGGGACAAGTTCACGCACGCACAGGAAGTCTGCGAGGGCAGTGACTCCTTTCCCACTGACTGAATCCCCTTCATTGCTCTCATGTTCACTTCGAAGGGGTGATCTTCGCTGTTCCGGCAACTCTTGGTGAAGAGAACTGCTTCTTCTCGAACTCGCATGTGGCACAGACGGGCAGGAAGCTGACTGCCAAGCCATACTCTTTGTCCGTGGCCTTGCTAAGCGTCAGGGTTCCCGCACCGCAGCTTCGCGCACTTCGCCTGCGCGAAGAGGTCGTTGAGTACCTTCATGGTCCACTACAATGAACTGTGTCCCAGCATCGCGTGTCTGGACCCTGCGGTGACGCCGAGAAGGTCGAATTTGCGCTGGGTCGCCGACTTTCCCGATAGCGCACGCTTGCATTCGTCCGATCGTGCGAGTCGTTGCGCCTGCTCGGCCGTGGAGTAGTATGCGGTGTCGACACGATCCGCGCTAGCAAAGCTCGACGAACTGCCGCTGCTGCTTGGAGCCGCGATGTCTTCGGCTGATGTTTCCGGAAGATCCAAACGTCCGGCGCGTCCGGCGGTCGCCGATCGCGGTGGCGCACTTGCAGCAGACACCTTCGGCTTCTTGTTCCATGGCCGTTTCGTCTTCCTTCCGAAAGCTTGCCGCGTGCTCGATTTCAACCGAGCGTCGTCCGGCATCTCGAGAACTCGAAGCGAAACGAAAAATGCGCAACTTCGTAGCAAAACGAACCAACAATGTTCCACGCAAGCGCGCAAACGGGAACTAAATCGTGCGCTTGACCACAGAGGAAACAAAGCAGACAGGCCTAAGGAGACGGGCCCGGGAGCAGACGACGCACCTTTCGCCAGCGCGGGAACGGAAAGGAGGAAAGGAGAAAAAGAGCGGAGGGGCGCGTTTCGGCCAATAGCAGGGGCGCTAGGCGCCGCGCGTGCTCTGACGTGACGGGCACCTTGCGAGGCCGGCCAATGAGCGATCGCGATAGGGGCCCTCGGAACCCGCGGAATGCGGACATTCCCCGATGTTGTCGCGATAACGAATGGCATGGGGACGTAGGGAAAAGAAGCGGCTTTCCAACAAGACCAAGATGGCCGCGATCCGACGAGCGATCGCGAACGCGCGGGGCGCGAAGTTCCACTTGTTTTCATTGAACTCCGCTATCTTAGGCTCTGCGGAGGCATCGTAATTATCGTTTTTTTCATGCTTAGATATTGAATTCGACATTGAAACTTTGCAGGCAGGTACCGCAGAATATATTTAATCCAAATATGTTGGTTTTTGAAAAGCGTTGAAATTTCGCGATTTTCGAACCATTCGTAAGACGCCGTCCCCTTAAAGGGGCCCTGCAATGGCTTTTTTATAATTTTTAATTTGCACCACACCTGAGTGCACTGAACGTAGTACCTTAATGACACTTTTCTTTTCTCGAATTTCGATTTATTTTAGAAGTTATAGGCAGATTAAAATTGCAAAAACAAGCAAAAAATAACCTCCTTCATGACGTCCTTGGTTGCTTGAGTGGCCGTGAACTAGACGAGGGGTGGTGAGCTGAGCGAGCGCTCACGGCTGCCGTACTCCGTGTCGACGGCGCGAGAGGGCGCCACTAAAGCGTGTTCTGAATAGGTTGTATGTAGCGGGCAGCTAGAGCGGCTCTCATTGCATTTGCTGCGCGATTAAACACAAATTCGGCCTGACACTTCATTGGCCACAAACGACAGCAAACACGGGGTAAAGATCAGTTCAGAATGGGAGCCACTTCGCGCTGCCATACCGCGAAACGGCCAAACCGCAAGACAAAGCTGCTCACCGAAGGCCTTGGGAACGCTCAGAGCCGGCCGGGTCCTTCGGTCCCTACGGCCGCAGCGCCGCCGCGTACATCTGGGACCTCTCTGTGTCGGCGCCTGATCCCACTACTCCTTTCTAGTAGGCGCCGCCTTTCCCACCGATTGGTGGCGGGTATGTCGACGGATCATTTCTTGTTTCCGTACTTTATAAACTGCATTTGTTTCTTTTCTGATCGCAAATACTGAACAAAAACTACTTTTATAAATAATTGAAACGGTTCGCGCCACTTATATTTTGTATTTCGACTAAAAGAAGCTTTTAGCGGCTCTGACCAGTAGTCAGCCCAGGACCTAAGACGTCACATTACGCGCGCTTTCGGTACCGCGGGTCGCCCCCGTCGGTGGAGGAGGTTTCCGGGTCGTCCGGTTAAAATATGACGCACTGATATTTAGTGACTCTCTCCGTGCCCGCTGGCTTGCCCGAACCCCAAGAGACGTGGAAACCGCAAAAAAGGTAGACGCTTAATTATGATTGCAGGGCCCCTTTTTAAGTGCCCAATACAGATTTTGTGTGTTTCTTGTTTGAGTGAATTAAGTTCAACTGTTCATGTTTTCGCTTCAAGCTTCCACCCCCTGCCACATCTCTGTAGTAAATCTCAACACGATATGTCGAGAAACCGATTTTCGCGGACCATCTAAAATGAGTTTAAAGAGTAAGTGTACATGCTGTAATGTATCCAACAGGGTGTCTAGCAAATTATCATTTTAAAATTCCCCGACTCCTCCAGGTTTCTGCTGACAATTTCAGGCGAAATTCCCTGACCACTGTAGAGGCGGTTAAATATATAAGACCATTCTAACACAAGGCATTCAGCATTGGGCATTGTGAGCATCACTTTGCACAGGCTTAATCCCACTCGCACATATCGAAATATTCAGGTTCGTCCAGTCTGATTAAACGAGCCGCCAGATGCACACTTTCGGACAGTTTCGGCTTAATGCTTGGATTGGATTGGGGTCTGCGGCTTTCCTATTTGTTACTAAATATAGTAGCTCTAACTGGACCTAGTCTAACGTAGCGCTCAATCCAATCCAATCCAAGGCTTGGACTGGATTTGTCGGCTGTTCCCTCTGCATCGGGTAGCACAGTCTATACATTGGGTGAGCAGAGTCCGCTCTCCACTCTAAGCAGAATTTATTGCCTATTTTTCTGCCCCTGGGTCCACAAGTCTTTGCCCGCACTCGTTGGCGCTTCCGGCTCGTTTTCCTGACTGGGCCGCCTGACTGGGCCCGGTTTTCACGGTCGCTAGACACTTGATCCAATATCATTTCATGATCCGAGGTTGGGGCCATGAAATGGTATTGGGTTTGAATGGTGTGTACGCTACACAAGCATACTGCCACTCGTCCGGTTCCGAGTTAACGTGTCTTTCGATTGTTTCTGCAAACGCTTCCGTGAACACACGCTGACGCAGAAACGCGAAAACAAACGGAGCTAACAGAGAGCGACGCGACGCGTGCCAAGAACGGCGGGTACGATTGCGCCTTCTCGTACTGTTCTGTGTGCACACCGAGCACGCGGGCAACGTCGCACTTGGGTACTCACGTTGTGCGAATGCTCCTTGTATGACCCGAGCCAAGCATTCGGGCAGTGCAGTCAGTGAAGACTTCTGGATCAATTATTAAGGGGAAAGCCTTGTACATCTCATCGCTCAGTCGACCTTCAAGTCCTGGAGCGCAAACCCGTCGACAACACGAAAAGTATGAAAACACGTTGGCGACACGAAAGGTATGAAAACATGTCGGCGACACAAAAGGTACTAAACCCACAGTTCCGGCACTGGACCACGAGATGACGCTACTTGTGCCAGAATCGCAGGAAGCACGCGCATGTGCGAGCGGTGCAAACTTAGTGGGAGAGGAGGACATTCTAGCTCGGGAAGCGGTGAAGAGTGGGCGTGCGACGGCCATGAGATTAACGGGGCCAAAATTGCGTCGTCAGAGGGCGTGCTGTCTTCGGAGGTTCACTACCACCGGGATCGGTCGCTGGGCTTTCGCCTTCAGATCGTCTTAGAGATAACCTAAGAGACCCTGTAAACTTTTCCTGCCCTTGGATTCAAATGATGGACATAAATATTAACCCTGAAAATAGGAAAGAAAAAAGGGTAGCCCCTTGCGCGCGCTCCTGCAAGGTATCTGGTCTGTCTGCACAGCTGGCTTTCAAAGTGGCACTAACGAAAAAGAACATGAAGTCGTTGTCATGGACTCGGCACTTCAGACGAGTCGCACAGATCCCACTCCGTGCAGAATGTCCGAACCACGAAAGTCGTTTCTCTGCATCGCGCCACACCGCAAGGAGTGCACACAGCGAAGCGCTACCGAACTGGCATTTGACACAAGGGTATGATTGAATACCGAGTTGCTGAAATCAGCCTCTAAGCTCAGAAACCTAGAGCATGCCCATCGTAACGAACGACCCAGTACCAACTGCTCGAGGCAGTGACCTGGGAGGCTACGCAAGACGGCGGGACAAGGCGCGGATGAAGGAACCGGGACACAGTCGCCTGTTGCGATTGGTCAGCGAAGTGGCGTTGACCTATCGCAGCAGCAAGCGGCTATGTCCTGTTCCCTTCTTCTTGCATAGCCACCCAAACAGGAATATGCATATTTCAGGCTCCACCTGTCATCAGCAACGTTGGCGACAGTTTGATGTCTAGAAAACAGACTGGTGTGGTCAGCATTCTTACAGCCCGGCCAACGAAGTGGTCCCAAAGCGGTGACAATTATGTCACAGGAGCCGGCATGTCATACTGTCAAGATCTAAGCAATTGCCCATAAAAATTCCAGCAAAAAAGAAAAATAAATAACACAAGCAAACACAAGTGTTGTTGACTGGCAGGGTCTCAACTCCTGGCTGCTGAAACTTCCTTTGACTGTCAAACTGGAGAGCGGCCTATGGCAGAACAGGTGCCTACCGCATAGACCATGACCGTTCTTACACCATCAAGAGCCCTGGGCAAACTCCAACTGTGGCCCTGCTTTATATATGCCCATGCCTACTAGGCACGACATCATGTTGTCAGCAAACATACGAGTAGCGGCTTAACATGAGCTTTTTGTCGACCGAGAGCCGCATTCCAAAAGTCAATGGCGACTCAGCATATAGCTCATGTCAACTAAGAAAAGAAAGCTGAAAAAAATTAAACAGACTGGTGCAGCGGCGCCTTCCCATTGACGGCGTTCTGTGCAGCCGCCCAAGTCAGCCACCCCAAGGCCTGTACCAGAATAGACTCCCACTGTAGTGCCACTACCCGGGTTGTGGCAGGAAACGGCACGACTTTTTACTACGTTACCGGGCGCAAACCGGAGTCCACAAACGAGGATGCAGCAAGCGCACCAGCCGGAGGGGCGCTCCAGGTACCGCGTCGACGGCAGTTCCCACTGCCTACCTGTGCAAAGAGCTCCTGCTGCTGGCGCAGCAGGCGCTCGTCCCTCGGGAATGCCCAGGTTCTCAGTCGCGTGCTCTGGCGCCGGCGCTTGGCCGCCACCGCCTTGCAGTCCTTGAGTACTGCCTCCGCGTCCTGCCGGTAGGCGCCAAACCCCAGGCTGTCCAGTGCTGGTCACCAAAAAGTGAGAGAAGTCAGAGCGCGCCTCCACTTAAGCACCGAGTAAAGACTATGGATTGCCGCGGGTGAAGGAGAGCAAAACGGGTCTCTCCCTCGAGGCTCTCGTCCCGCACTGATTAGCGGTTTCCTCCCCACCTGGCATTTGCTCTACCGAAGCGAGAAGGGCTTTGTGGGAGGGGCCTGTCTCGCTTTTCTTAACCCATGAGCCTACGGAACCTGGCTTTTGAGTATTGGCATTTCGGCCATCTTGACGCGAAAGTCGTCATTGCCACTCGTCCGGAGCTGGGGGAAACGCCTTCTTTTCCTCCAAGAGTGTCGGAGCAGCCCACAACGGAGTGAAACGACACTGCTCCGAGCTTTGCGACTCTGCGTCTGAAGCTCAGGAAGTCAAGTTTTCTAATCGCGAAAATCTCCGAAAGACCCATCGCTAAATTACCGGAGCGCCATAGAAAATCCTGGGAACGTAGGTATGTGCGCTGCACACACTCCCTCACCAGTCTAAAAGATTTCGAGTCAGTAGCTAAAATAAGGCGCCGACAAACGTGCATGCGCGGCGTCACTCGTTTTAGTGTTTCGCTTCAGAACATGTACTGCTGAGGACACCGCAGCATGTGGCACGTGTTAAGGCCCTGTTTGCAGACTCACATTTGACTGCGACCTGCTGAAACGAAACCGGTTTTCGAGCCTCTTGCGACGGCTGACAACAGGCTGCATTGCTGCGCAGCCGGTCATAAGCTATTGTGAGAGGCTTAAAATTAAATACCGGTCTTTTCCTAGTCAGTCGTAGTTAAATGCGAGTGTGTGAATAGACCATAACTAGAGTCGCAACATGCTCCTCCGTGGTTGGGATACTTAGCAAAGTATGCGCGACATTTAGTTTATATACACGAGCTGAGAAACACTGTTCTCTTTTCTCGGTAGTAACTCTCTGTACATTAAGTACCATATTTAATAAGGCAAAAGACATGTCTCATCGTTCAGTCGACCGTCAAAGTCCTTGAGTGAAAACATGTCGGCAACATGAAAGGTGCCAAAACGTTTACGTGACTACTCGGGCAAATTAGAGACAATGAAATTAAGAAGGATGACAAAGCGAATCAAGAGGAATTAAAGTGAATTAAGAGTTATTAAAGAGAAGAGTAATCAATAAGAATTAAGAAGGTTTTAATTTGCACCGAACCTGAGCGCACTGAGTGTAGTAACTTAATGAAACTTTCTTTCTCGAATTTCGCTTCATCTTAAAAGTTATAGACAAATTAAAATTACAAAAACAAGCAAAAAATAACCTCCTTCATGACGTCCTTGGTCGTGGCCATGAACTAGAGGAGGGGTGGTGAGCTCAGCGAGTGCTCACGGCTGCCGCACTCCGTGTCGACGGCTCGAGAGGGCGCCACTAAAGCATGTGCTGGATAGGCTGTATGAAGCGGGCGGCCAGGGCGGCTTGCATTGCATTTGCTGCGCGATTAAACGCTAATTCGGCATGACACCTCACTGGCCACAAAAGACAGCAAACACGGGGTAAAGATCAGTTCAGAACGGGAGCCACTTTGCACTGCCATACCGCCAAACGGCCAAACCTGCTCGCCGAAGGCCTTCGGAATGCTCGGAACTGGTCGGATCCTCGAGCCCGTATACGACCGCAGCGCCGCCGCGCACATCCGGGACCTTACTACGCTCGCCGCTCGTCGGTGCCTGATCCCACTACCCTTTTCTAGTATGCGCCGCCTTTTCCACTGCTTGGTGGCAGGTATGTCGACGGGTCATTTCTTGTTTCCGTACTTTATAAACTGCATTTGTTTCTTTCTGATCTAAAATACTGAACAAAAAACTACTTTCATAAATAATTGGAAACGGTTTGCACCACTTATATTTTGTATTTCGACTAAAAGAACTTTTAGCGGCTCTGACCAGTAGTAAGGCCAGGACCAAAGACTT
>JAZHYW010053205.1:0-11771 GCA_037355805.1 Ixodes ricinus | reverse complement strand
ACACATGCATTGCTATTGCTCATACCAAGACCCGGGGTTGTAAACGACCCGAATAACCCACGCCCCCGTTACGGTGAACGCCCTGAGGAGATCAATGAAATTTGCGACGACCTCAGTACCCCGCGACCTGTCTCCCGCCGAGAGTTCCGGTCGCCGTTGCCACGACGTCCAGCTTCGCCAGATGCACCCAGCCCCGACGGACGTGAAAGCCTGCAACCCCTCGCTCCTCGCCGGAGAAACTATGGCGCCGCAGCCCTGGGAGGTGGAGTTGCCGAGGACAACCGATGTCCAGATCCTCCACACGAACGTCGGCGGGCCCCGCTCGAACGCTACCAGAGACCGAGACGACGCTTACCTGCGACGGTGTTCAATAACCCAAACGTCGTCATCGACTGGCCACGACGCATCAGCACCTCGTAGAGACCGGAGCAGACTACCTCAGCCTTGGAGTGGGTGCTCTCTCCTCGCCTTCGAAAAGTCACGACGCCGAGGGATGGACCCCAAATACAAACCGCAGGAGGGCAACCTTCATCACACCGGTCGGGAGATGCACTGTTCGCGTGCTAAGATCTACGGTGAGACGCGCCTGTAGGAGTTCGTCGTTCTGCCAGACTGTCCGAGGGGACGTGCTCCTCGGAGTGCACTTTTTCTGCGAGTATGGCGCCGTCATCGACCTAGGGAGCAAACTGGCAGACGCTACGAAAAACCTGCTCCACCACAGGAGGAACCCAAAGCGACGTAATCTCCGGCGCGAGTCCTGCAAACCACGTGAACCTACCGCCGCGGTCTGAGTGTTCTCGCGACTCGTCCCGGTAGGATGAGACTTCTCTGCGGCGACGTTTCGCTTGAAGCGAAGCCTCCAGTTGCTTCTAGAAAGAGAGATCAACGCATCGCAAGAGGCGTCGCGGAGCTCCAAGACGGCACACTGTCGCACTGCTCGTAACGAACTTCCGACAGGAGGCTCCAGCACCGCACTGAAAGGCGCCGCCGTGGGACGTTGAGGAACTCTCGACTCAGCCGCAATCACCGGAATATCGAGAAGACCTCTGCTGGCCACCCAAGACAACGCCACCTTCGCAGTTTGATGCCATCTGAGAAAAACGACGCCAACCCTACGCAACGACGACAACTCAGTGACCTACTTGCCGAGTTCAATGAGTGCTTCTCCACGTCGTCAAAGGTGCCGAAGCGACTCGTTGCGAAACACCGGGTTGTCACACTGAAGACAACGCGCTTTCCTGTTCATCGGTCGCCGTACCGGTTTCTCTAGCGAAAGACAGAGAGAAGTCGTCCAGAAGCAGGTCTACAAATGCTCGATGACGACATTGATCCAGCTCCTCAAGCGGCCCATGGGCTTTAATTGCCTGAGTCCGCGCAATGACCAGGTACCACGTCCACGGCCGCGAAAGATGAACAGGTTTCCGGAGATAATTCACCGAAGGAACTTACCTCCGAATTCATAGATGTGACTTCATCTAAGGCCGAACTTCGACTTGCTCTGATCCGCCTCAACACCAAGTTCGACCTGTAAGTGCCTAAGCTGGCTTTTACGTTTCATAGACGCTCCCGCGATCTTCCTTCTTGAAGTCCAGTTCCAGTCGCGATCCCCCGCCGTGCTCCCCGCCTGGGAGCGAGATTAGGCTGCAAGTTTTCTCTTAAACAGTTTTTCACACTTCCAAAAGAAGTCTATTTTTAGATTTTTTTGCACAGCCTGTCTTTCCGAAACGCAAATCGTGGAAGACGCTGATGCGCGGGTTTTTGAAACCAACGTTGTACGCGTTTTCGTAGATAAATCCGCTTTCCGTCTGGAAACATTGGCCCATTTGAGCGGTGGCTCATGGCGCTTGTGTGTTTTTCGTTTCGCTCGTCGGCGTCCCTCGCTTCTGGCCCCTATATGGCGTCATGTGAGCTTCGACGTCTTTTTCATTATGAAAACTAGAGAGAAGCTTGAACCCTTTTCACCGAAGACGAGAAACAAATGCTTATCTGGATTCAGCAAGCAGAAAAAGGTATTCGTGTGAGTGCCCGAGTGAGGTGTTGCATCCACAACCCTCAACGAGAAAATTTAAAATCTTCAGGATCTTCTACAAGATTCTAATAAAGAAAAAAGTGCATGTAACTTCCGATGCGGAATGGAAAATACTACAAATTGAAGCGGTATTCAAAGCAGGCAAGTTTTCTGCAACTATTTCCTTATTGCGAACTATGCGGCGTTGGCTAAGTGCTCTCCGGGTATGTGAACTGTAAACTATGCGGCCTGGCCTAAGCGATCTTTTCAGCTGTTTTAGACGTTACTCTGTGCTGCTTATATGCTTGTACAAAGGCCTGTTTTAATGGGCGCCACTACATAAAGAAGTAGGGCGTGGTGTCTGTGGTTTCGGTGATCGAAACCAATAAGCAGCTACTGGCTATCATAGTTTTCGCAGCTATGTTTACCCCGTCAGGCCCTGAACATGTTGAACATGACACAATGGAACTGTCGCCGATGTTTGGCGCGCGGAGGCAAGGTTGTTAAACTTCGGTAATCAAGATAGCTCACTTCAAAATTTGCATTTTCTAATTTGTGCTTTGATCATTTCGGCTGTTGGTAATAAACTCCGCGCTGTCACACTCTCATTTGGGACATTCATGCATTGAAGTCAAATCATTTTACATGTTTATTCTGAAGTCTCCTTCTGAATAAAATGAGGCACCGTAGAGAAAATTAACTGTGCGGTTACATCTTGTAAATTTGACAGGCGTGCTTTGCATAAACAGTTTGTTGTTGTTGTTCTTTTTAGGAAGGGAACTGCCTCCCCAACCAGTGAATGCGGCTCTGGCAAGCCTTGACATATTTCAGGCAAGTAAATGAGCACGGTTACGTTGTGACAGAGAATCATATGTGCCCCCTGTCTACAGCAAGTCAGTAGTCTGCTGTTGCAGTCAATGGTGCACTGGTACGAAAGAAAACGATCTGATGAGCAGGAGGAAGACGAAGCGACGAGGACTCAGTGGCGGATCAGAACTCCGTTGTTTTTTTGGTTTTTGTGGGGGGGGGGGGGGCAGAAAATTTGTAAGGATACTATTCTCCCATTTTTTGTGTGCACCGGGCGGGTCCTCCTAATGTCAAATTGCCCTCCGAGAAGGAGTGAGAGGGGGGTCAACTTTGTTGGGGGGGGGGGTGGCGGCCGCCCCCGTCGACCCCCCCCTTGGATCCGCCTCGCGAGGACTTGACTAAAGCGCTCAGCGGTGTGAAATGCAGCTGTATATTATCGTGTCGTGAAAGGGAACCTTAGTGCATAGGCGATTTCCTGTTAAATGTCTATCATCGGTGGCTGAGTGCGCTAACGCGTTTCAGGTCGGAGAGTGGAGGAAAAGCTTTGCGCTGCAGAACCTCCTGGTTTCCTCCCTGCCCGTTTCGACCTGTTTCGTGCAGGCACGCGTTCGTGTAATTACGATTGCGTGGTGCATGTTAAAGACACCAGGTTAGCGGTTGTACTGCACTGACTAAATTTTTCATCTACAGCTAAGAGACAAGTCACCCGTTGAGGCGTACTAGTATCAAGGCTGTCTGAACATACAAGACAACTTAAGTTTTTCGGTACCCGACACCCTTCTCATAATTGAGTGACTATCATGCCTGGGAGCACCACATCAATGCCAGCAATGCTGGAAACGAGCGGACTAACAGCAGAAAGCATCTCTTCCCGCTTACGTGACTCCAGAAATTCTGCTTTATATGGCCTACCGGCGCCTGGATGTGGAAGGCCGCTCATCGCTCTTCCGCCCCTGCGACTATGTCCAAAAGCTGCAGTTTCCCCACTCATTGAGAAGTCATGAGCTACCCGATTCTGCATCCGACATACTGTTCCAGAGAATGGTAGGACATGTTTCAGTACGGCTGGATGTACCTGTTCGTAAAAACATATGCCAGACTGTTTCAAGACGACTGTGACACCCTGATCATTTGTCAAGTACACCGCTGACCATCAGTTCGTCTCTATACTCGATAAAATGCCTTCGATGCCGTGTTCATATGGCTACTCGAACATCTTTGGCTATGGCAGTAAAGGTTGGCACCACTGTAATAAATTAATAGGAGATAATTTATGGCACCGCGAGCTGTTTTCATTGCGACCATGTCCCTCCTCTCGTGTCCTCGTCACATTCTCTTTCGGCTGCGCCGGGGAAGTGGACGGGTCGCGAGCCCGTCCGAGCGACAGATGCCTTACGGTGAGACGCGTCACTCTCCCGGTTGCACGGCACACCGTCAGTTGTGAAATGTTGACAGCTAGAAACATCCTGCCAGCAAAAGTCGCGGAGTGACGAGAAACTGTAGCTTAGGTATCAGCGGCAGCCGACTGTTGTCAGCCGTTCGGATCAGGCGGTCAAGCCACAGCCGAGCAGCTCCCACGCCGTTGCCGTTCGTTGTCGCACATCCCTGGTGGGATGCATTCGATCACGGAAAGATGGCCGCTTCTTTCGGCGAGAAATACCCGTTCCCGAAGGCAACGCCACAATTGCAGGAGACAAATATTGAACGCAGCGATCTCATATGCGTGCAGCATCATATCGGCAAGCGGCCATGCTGAAATAGCTACGAAGTTGCGTTTAAGGTAGGTCCAACCCAGTCTTGAAATTCGGGCACTTCATGCTCGCTTCAAGCTAGGTTCAAGATCGGTTCATGTTAAGGTTGGATTTATGAAGTGCGCTTGCTCGTCTGAAGACAGACTTGAGCAAGTTTAATTTCGACATCAGAGCAAGTCACATCAAAGATTTTGAGGGTTAGTCTTTACCTGCACGTCCACCACGTTCACAATGTAGTTCTACATAGTGCCGGCGCCACCGAGGAACCCATGCAAACCCCTGTTTTTTATTGTAGTATTGTTCTGAAACTCAAAAAGTAGCGAGCTGAAAGTACAATCTCAAAAACTGACGAAAACCTTCAATCTTAGCCCCGTATGACTTTGAAGTTTTATAATGCTTTGTTCTATTACTGCTGATTATACTTTCTTCAATCATTAATTTTGTGTTCAAGAAGAAGTAGAGGTTGCTTGATATCTAGCGAAAACACAAACATCTGCCTTTTTCAGGGTGACTCTAAGACGCTAGGAAAATTTCTACAAAAGCAGCTATACACCATACATGTAGGACAGCCTTTAAACATTTCGAACTCCGAGGAATGTGTTACAATTTTACAGCCACTTCACAAAAGCCAGATGTCATTGTTTTTTTTATATATCAAAATTATCTACTTCTCCAAGACACAAAAATCAATATTGAAAAAGTAGAATCAGCACTAATGACTGAAACAAAGAATTATAAAACTTCAAAATGAAGCGGGGCCAAGTCTGCAGGTTTTTCTTCAGCTTTCAAGTCTGTACTTGCAGCTCGCTACCGCTACCGCAGCCAATCTTTGAAAGCACGCTAGCAGTGAAAAGTCACAGTGACAGGCTGAACCGAGAGGTAATTGAAACCTTTTTCTACCAGAGAAGTGGCGACGATAACGTAAGTCAAAAATAGCTGCACTTGACAGACGAGGAAGGGAGATTCCTAGAGGCGGAACTGGAGAAATATTGTCGGATGACGATGAGTGAGGGCCGAAGAATAGCCAAGAGGAACTACATTTAATGAGAGCGAACACCGTCCCAACAAATAAAGAGAGGCAGCACAGAAGATAACAGCAGAGCGTCGTCGGGCGTCGAAATCGCCGACGAGCAGGGTCGAACGCTGGGGCGAAAAACTCGCTCGGCTTGTGCGCTAGACGCGGAGCAACTTTCTGCACACGAGTGGGCTTCCCGGAGACATTCTGGCGTGAGAAGGCTCCGGTTCGTAAAACATTCTAACCTCGAATTAACAATGGTGGCTCTCGAATTCGCTAAAACATCACATTACAGCGTCAACAAAAATGTGTAGGTGCGGCCAGAGAATCGCGAGACCTGGCCTTCTAAATGGAAGGATAAGTACTGCGATAACCGTTATGCTACGGGAACGCGCTGCCCACTTAGGTTAACTGCGCCCGCGAAGCTTATGCCGGAGAAACATGGGCGATCCTGAGCCCTCGTAGGACCCGAGTTGTGACACCCTCGCCGAAGTGGTGGAAGTAAAGTTGCTGTGATTCAAACACCGTCCGTGCTTGTCGTGTTTCTGCTTGTTTTTCCTTTGTCCATACTTGCGTTAAAAAACATTTCAATAAATAAAGCAGTCATCAATATTTTTATGTTCCACAGCATGATCTTTCGAAACGGAACATGCGCTTTAAGGAGCCTGTATAATGGTATGCAACGTGATCTAACTTCTTTATATCTGATAAGGCTGGCATATTACTCACTATTACGACACCAAACTACCAGACACCTGTGTGGGAGATTTGTGTTTAGTCTTTGGAGCTACCAACATGTGACTTAGAAGTCGTACAGTGCAAAGATCAGCAAATTCGGACTACCTCCACAGTAAGAGGATATTTCTCGCGGAAACAGAACGGGAGTAGCGAGATAAAACAGGACCCTTCAACCCGAGCTGGGTCCCTTCCTAATCCTTAAAAAAATCATAGCCTCCTAACCGTCTACTTTCTTGCACAACACTTGAAAAATCAAATTACTGCAATGTACGGAGGGCAAACAGCAAGATATACTAAAAAGTGTTTCGTTTTTTTTTTTTTAATATGTCGGCATTAAGACATTGAGTACGAAGTTTTGCGTGCTTGCAGCGATTGGTTCTTCCAAGTGCTGTACGTGGAAGTAGACGCACCAGAAGACGTAGAGGGAGCCTAAGCATTCGAGAATATTCTTAACAAAAATCAAAGCTGTCTCGTCTTTCTTTTTTTTTATGGCGAAAAGAATCTTGGTGATCTGCGAGGATAGAACAGCGAAGGCGCGGTTACCAAAATTCCTCTAGATTGTGCAAGAAAGGCGTATCGGATGAAATATTCAGCTCAGATAGCGTCTTAATAACCAGCCATAGGCGCATAGGTGAGTCTACCCAGGTAGGACGCCAGACAAACTCCTTACACAGCACAACATGGCAATGCGACGTGTTTAACTTGGGCCATAAAAAGGTCTTGCTCCAAGGCGTTACTTAGCTGCACAGAGCTTCTTTTTGGCGTTTCTAATGCTTTTCTCTGGCTCGCAAAATAATTGCGAAAGTGCCAGGCTTGAACCAAAGATGTCACGTATGAGCTGACTGGATCCAGCATTGAAGCCTAAATCTGGCACTTCTTTGTCATTCTAGGCCCTAAGTTACAACATAGAAACCCAACAATCAGATGTGCAGCATAACACGGGCACTTGATTGGCCATTTAGGTCAAAATGTACCAGATGGCAGGCAAATTACCAGCAGCGAAGCCTAACTTTGGCTCTTTTATGGCGAATTAAAGCAAAGATACCCAAACTCTTGCCAATGGGGCCAAGTTTGGCTTTATCTCGAATTCTACGGGCTTTGTACGGCCCTAAATTATCACACACAATCCCAATTTTAGCCCCAAAAAACTGCGCGATCTCAGAAACTTCTTTAAACAACGATTTTGGTAAAACCGTGGCTTTTTTAGTTACACCAAATTGATTCTTATAACTAAAATCATTGCAGTGGAGAAGACGCGACACACCTACTGTACGTATTTTAGATGAATTAACTTTCTACCAGAACGTGAGCGCGCACCCGCTGTGTAGGCTTCAGCGGGGAAATCACACACACACTGGTTATTTAATTATTTTTTTTACAAATATCACCTAGGGCCGAGAAGTGCTCCATAAACGTATACGTATTCTGCAGCCCCTCAAACTTTCATGGCTCGTCTCTGCCCCTCGGCAACAGCCCGATTTCTATGAACCAACATTAGCCATAGTGAAGTCCCCGAACGAAATGGGAATCCTGGAAGCGTAATATTTTGTTATTAAAAACAAATAAATATATACGTACTTAAAACAATGAGCAGCGGTCAACACAAACTGGCTGCTTATTAAAACGCCACCACAATAGAATATGTCATCAGCAGAATACAGCGCCACCATCCACGGCCAGTGGTCAGGATGTGCCGTGGTACCATTAATGATTCGTTCTGATACAATATCTTGCTGGCGCCGTCCACAGTTGATTCCCAGGGTATCACCGTTTCTTGGCCCCGTGATTGAAATTTCTGTAAATAATGTTCGGGGTATAAGCGTTCTAATGCCAGAAATTTTAAGCTGCTACGCTGACAAAGAGCTTTCGAAATAAACAAGTTATCTCTGCTTTGTTTTTCTTTTCGGAAAAGGGGGCTGTCCACGTTAGGGTTGTTTCAAGCAGGACCACATTAGGGTTGAGCAGGATGGAAGTACACACATTAAACGATTTTATTAGAATAAAAAGGGAAGCATATCGATTCGATTCGAAGTGGTCCTATGCATTGCACGCTATATTCATTTTTCTTCATCCGGGCATGCCGAAAATGCCCGCTTTGATGTTTGTTTGTTTGTTTGTTTGTTTGTTTGTTTGTTTGTTTGTTTGTTTGTTTTAGTTAGTTAGTTAGTTAGTTAGTTAGTTAGTTAGTTAGTTAGTTAGTTAGTTAGTTAGTTAGTTAGTTAGTTAGTTAGTTGGTTAGTTAGTTAGTTAGTTAGATAATACGTTAGTTAATTAATTAATTAGTTAGTTAGTTAGTTAGTTAATTAGTTAGTTAGTTAGTTAGTTAGTTAGTTAGTTAGATGATAGTTAGTTAGATTAGTGATAGTTAGATAGATAGATAGATAGTTAGATAGATAGATAGATAGATAGATAGATAGATAGATAGATAGATAGATAGATAGATAGATAGATAGATAAAACTATCTATAGATAGATAGATAGATAGCTAGGGCGGGCGGGCGGGCGGACGGACGGACGGACGGACGGACGGACGGACGGGCGGGAGGGCGGACGGGCGTGCGGGCGGGTGGACGGACGGACGGCGGACGGACGGACGCGACGGACGGAGGGTTGGGCTATTTGCGTGCCTGAAAATCAGCCAAGCGGCCTCGAGCAGCAGTCGCAGCTGGCCTCTACACAGATACATAAAAGTATAGGATAAAAACACAATCAGGCGAAGATGTCTGTTTCACAAAAGGGGCATCGTGAGTCTGTTGCAGACGTGTCATTGGGCGGCAAGATGGCCCTTTGGCACATCAGGATAAAACTGCTATCTCTGCATTTTGATGTCCTCCTGGACGGTACACCGGAACCTCAGCGACATCAGCAGCTGGGAACAATCAAGAGAACCATGCACAATTTGACGCAGGCAATGCATGTCTCTTGCAATTCGTCTATCGTGCAGAGCCACTAGACTGAGGTCAGTGAGCAGGGAATGGTAATTGTAGAAACAGCGGCGGCCAATCTATATGGGTCATATAAAATTGATGTTGATGTTGATTACGCGCCCAAAAACACCATGAAGATCTCTACTTTAGTGCACAGACAGTGGTCTCTTGACATAAAAAATAACATGCAAAACATAAAACATGAAACATGTTTTATGTATTGAGAGAACCTGTCATAATAAATCATACCACAAGTACGAGAGCCTAAGTCATAATAAATCATATTACAAGTACTTTCAGTTATTCAAAGGGAAAAAGGTAATAGAAATTAAATTGTGCTGAAAATATGACTGTTGCAAAAACAATCTTAATTTGATGTAATGGGGATCCTTCAAATCTCTTGTTGGCATACAACACTCCGCCATGTCGCGTGAATTTAGCTAGAGATACCGTAGCTTTTGCTGCCCAAAAGATCCCGTACGTCAGTATCGTGGTTAAATTAGGTTCCAAAGAAAAACAGTTCCTCTCGACAATTCCCACGGTCATTTAAAGTGCTGAGATCTAAAACCTTAACACGAAAATGGTATTCCAAATTCAGTGTCCTGTGAAAATGCCTCATCATATACTATGAGAACCAAACTTCAAGGCGTTCACTTTCCAATAAATTGTGCACATGGAATTCACTTTCATTCACTTTGGAATAAATTGTTCCACATGGCAGAAGCAAATTCAAGTCGTTGCCTAATCAATACGAAAAGTAAACTTAACATAGCATCAGGTGCTCGAAAGTGCCGGGATATTTGTTAAATCATGACAAGCAATTCAAAACCTGTGCTACAAATTTTACTGCCATGAAATTTGAACGTGATTTAACAATCCAGTAAAGGCCCGATCACACTCTTGCGACCGAGTTCGACTGAGAGGGAACCAGACCGGTTTTTAATCCTTTTGCGACTTCTTAGGACCGGATGCGCTGCCGGCGGAGCTGGTCCTAAGAGACGTCGCAAGAGGCTTAAAGACCGGTTTTGGTCTCTCTCGATCAAACGGCGGTCGCAAGAGTGTGAAGGGGCCTTAACACACTAAGGTCCCTCATCACATAAGTTCCAGTAATCGTGCTGTTTTCCAAGTTGTTCTAAAAGTTTAAGGGACCTCTTGGCCTTGAAAAGCGAGATAACTTTTGTTTGATCGGCGTTCAGAGGCAATCGGTTCAACGCGCACCCCTTTGAAGTATTCAAAAATGTCAGATTGCAGCTTTTCGCAGTCTGTTTCGGAACAAACATGTAATAATAACTTATTGTCCTCTACCAATAGGAGCACTCTATACTCCGTTCACCCTTAAGCTGAGAGTGCAGATACTGCCAATAGCACGAGAGCTAGATGTCGCGACTTTGAAGCGTTCTTCCGGAGAACGTAGCACTCGTGCTAGAAATTCATGTTCTCAGAAAGCCAGGAGCAGCGGGCTAGATTGCGATTGCAGTTTTGGCTCCAGTCTCAGGCTTATGGGTGAGCAAAGTATAGCAAATTGTATGCGATATGAAACATCATTTATAAATATAAGGGACAGCAACAGACTCCATACATGTCCGTGAGGGACTCATGAAGTTAAAAAAAAAACTCACTTCATAAAACATTTTTAACACGAACATATGTTTTTCTCGATGACAGATAACTTGAAATTTATCCTCATAGCTTAGGTGCTATACCATATTCTACAAATATTTGTACAAGCACACAATTATCAACCTTATCCAAAGCCTCAGGAAGATCAAATAAATTTAGTCAACCTGACTTTGATTTGAAACAACCGGGGCTGCGTAGTCCTAAAATCAGCAAAGTGTTATTTTCGACCGAATGGCCTATAATAAAACCATGTTGTTGCAAACGCAGGTGCAGAAACAAAATGTTGAACGCTTCTTTTTTTTCATTAGACGTCGTGTTATAGACCGCGTGTCATCAGCAACCCCAGAAACATTAATGATTCGTTGTGACACACCAGAAAGCTCATTGTAAAACGAATAAAACGATTGTCGAATCGCACCCGCTAGATGCTGGCGAAGCTTCATTGGAATGTCATGACGTTGTTAGTCTCCCGACACCAGCGCCACGCCTCGGAAGTACGGTTCACCCGTAGAAACTGCCTAGGCTTGCACGCAATCGCAGAGCATTGGCGGAGGAAGCCAATGTACAGTTGCCCACTCTAGGCTTCCTCGAATGCTTTTCTGTTTAGGGTGATGCGATCCTTTTGAGTACACGCTGCCGACAGCACTCCCACACAGTAAATAATGCAAACAAATCGGGGAAAACTGAGTGTCTTCGTAGCAAAGGAAACACAAGGATGCGCATGCACGAAGATGCTTTTCCACGCGCTTCTGATATAAAAAAAGCGTTTAGAACAAAATGATAAGATATGATCACCCTAAACAAAGCGCGCATGAAGGCATCCAAGCCAGGCTGGATCTGTTGCTTCTAACAACGACAAAGAAGACCGATGAAACAAATAGGGCTCTGGGGTGAACAGCTTCTCG
>JAZHYW010053200.1:0-43698 GCA_037355805.1 Ixodes ricinus | reverse complement strand
GATTCGGCTGGCACTGTGTTACTTGTGCCGGTATACCTTCTTTTACGTTTTAACTGTCAGGTCTTTTGCCTCCCTGGTGCACGTTCAAGTTAGCTGATTGGGTGGGGATGAACGAGGTCCTTTCGAGTGCCGTCATGGCTCTTCGGGTCTGCAGTGTGGACGTTCATTTGTAGCAACGTCCAGGTTGTCCAGCACAGACACATAATATCTCCGACCGCTGCCTAACTGGTCATATCAGAGCTGGGGCACTCAATCTGGACACCTGACGAAAAAAGCTGGCGAGGACTTCGAGGATTGGGCGGCGCCAAGGTCAAGCTCGGCACCGGCCGATCACGGCCTCTGAATCCCTCGCCGACTTTTCAGCAAGAGTGTCCAGATTAGACCCAAGAAATCTGATGCGGTGCGTGATGCCGAGGGGTAAGTGCCTCCAACTCGCGGAATGAATCGAATGGAAGGATGGTTGGATGGATGTTGAACACTTTGAATCGTAGACGCAACTTGCGCCACCTAGCATTGTATTTTTTACCATTGTTTTTTCGGGTGTTGTTTGCGAACTACAAATGAAGTGTGGCTGACGGGCCTTTGCCCGTCAGAACAGCTTGGCATCGTGGCACCGTTCCGCACAACCGATGCGCAGAAAACCAATCGCCAACAAAAAAAAAAAAAAGGAAAAGGACGAAATACGCGCAAAGAGAGCTGCTGACAATGGCGGTTGTGCGGAACGGTGCCCTCGAAAAATTGCGAGAAGCAAGGCAAGGGAAAAGGGTGTACGAATGCGCAGACAGAAAAAAAAAAGGAAAAAGAGTATTTTGTTTTTGTTTACAATGTGCGAAGAACGGAAAGCGATAGGTGTAGCACGGTCGCGCAATGCGGGTGGAGTGGTGCCGTCACGTACCTGAGGATTGAGATGCAACAGGCGTAGTTCTATATAGCCGTCATGGTTGGCATCGTGAATGCCACCGACGACTGCCACCAGCGATCCGTGAAGTGAGAAACGCGGTGGAAGTTTCTACAACCGTCCCACATTTCGCGTAGCAACTGAATACTGCCAAAGTGAGATTCCGCATAACGCGAGTAATGTTTGAAAACAAATCCTTGAAGCAGACGACACGGAAGACTTTCCTTTCGTCACGTCGTTACTGGCGGGATGCCGGGGCGGCCGACGCGAGAAGCCGACATCCCTGGCCTCTCGTCAAGAGCGGAGAGAAGGCTGTTTCTGTAGCGGTGACGACAGGAGACGAGGTGGAAATCTCTGCAAAGTGTCGCCAGTAAACCTATCGCACCAAAAAGCTCCATTACGCATCCAGGCTTACAAAGAAAAAGCTTCGCTCAAAGGCTGGGCGGGTCAAGTCGGGTCAGAGACTATCGATCATTGTAAGCCTTTCGTTCGGCGAGAGCGTGCCAATTTCTAGCGAGAGAAACGCCAGCAGGCAATGTTAGCGCACGCGCGTCGTTCCGTCAATACTCAAGCCAGCGCTATGCGTTCACAGCAGCACGTTCTATTTATCGTCCAAGGAAACGCTACACGACACGGGGGCGGCCCGGAGGACGTCTTTTCTGGTCGCCTTTCCTTCGCGAGGATAGCCTCATTTCGGCGGACGGGTTGCGCGAAGCGTCGGCGTTCCCTGCCCTTCCCGCCACACCGCCTATGCGAGAACGTCGATGATCCCCGATACGTGTGTTGGCTCCTCGGAAAGCCAGCGGGCGGATCGGGTGGGTGTCCCGCGTGACCGGACTTCACCGCGCCGTACCCTTCAATCCGAAGCAGGCGCCTCGTTTCTCCCCTGTGATCAGACCGGCCGCTGCCCCCTACACTGTTTCCTTTCTTCTTGCCGCTGTGCCGTCTCGGGCTATCGTCGCTGTTATCGGTTCTTCTTGGCAGCTGGGGGCGCCGAGGCTCCGAAGCAGACGCCCCGTCCTCTTCCCCCGCGTCACTCTCGATGCCGCGGTTATGGAAGAAGACGTGTGCCGGCCGGTTTTCCGCTTTCTGTGCTCCTCGGTCCGGCGCGTGGCCCGGCGTCTCACTTGACTCGGGCGGCGGAACGTCTCTCCGCGCAAGGGCAGGAGTATAGCGGGACTCCCCGCACCTGATTGACAGTAGCGGAAGCGCCGGCGATTCGCACGTCGGCCGCGTCTTGTGTTTTTTTTTATGTTTTCTTTTTTTTTTTTTTGGTTGTTGCTGCCGCCGCGTCGGTCAGCGCTCCGGAATGCCGACGACCCAGTGACGCGCGGCCCCGTCGGCTGGCCGCTCCAGTTTAGTTCACCCGGTGCTTTGAAAGCCTTTCTTTTTTGCTGGCAGACTGACTGGTTAGACGACGCAACGTTGCGTAGCGTTGTACGGGACCGTGCGGCCTCCTTGAAGACGGGATGCGATTGTACTCTGCGCTGTTTCGAATTTGTTGAATGAGGTCGTCCGATTGAAAAGACTCTTTCTTCGGGACTGGAACTCCCGATCACACACAGACGCACACGCGGGCACGCGCGCACACCTTCATTTCGAAATTCGTAGAAGAATACTTCACCACATGGTCTCGTATCGATTACCTTGGAGAACATTATGATTGTTAGAAATTTGCTTTTCTTCGATAGATGTGCAGGTGGACGCTACTCCAGACTCGTAGGAAAGGGGTGGTTATTTGTAACTCTGCTGTGTGCGCTGAAAGAGCCGGCTTCGTTGGAGCCGCTCAACGTGTCGTCTCTGGTATGCTCGTCGAAAGCGCTGCTCAGCCGCGCGTGCGCTTCCTACCACCTAAGAAGACAAACACGGGGGACCGGCGTGCCGTTGATATTTCCTGGAATAAAGGAAACGGCGTCGGAGAGGGCAGGTTGTTTCCACTCGGTCGCTCCGCTCGTAGAGCCGATCCGGCCGCCGACCCCTACTGCTCCCTCCAGGCTCTCGCCAATACGTCTTTTTCCGCCGTACCGCTCTTCTTCCTCGAGACGATGGACCGCCTTCTGAAGGCCCATCCGATGCTGGTGTGAGCTTTACGTGACCTGCGAGAAGGGTGCAGCGATGCTTTCGCACTGTTGGATTGGCTGATGTGGGATCGTTGAGTTTGTCGCGGTTCATTGTAAGGTGAAAAACGAGTAGGCGCATCTTTCGTGTATCGCTTGGCTCCCCGGCCTTCCCTCCTCTAACTCACCGCTGCTGTGAGAAAGAACACGGTGCCCGGACTCGTGTGCGTTTGTTGCGTATAGGGCGTTCCGACTCTGCTGGGCGTTGTCTAAGGCGCTCTGGGAATCGAGAAACAACGAGGAGCTGGATATCTTTCTGATGGCAAGGTTAACGGTTTAGTGTCCCTAGGAGAGCATACACGACGGCCCCTGATCCCTACACTGAGTCCGAATACAACACGGGCGTCGCCACCTGGCGAAGATAGAACGCGTTTGGGTACGTGCTGTACTGCTGCATCGCTGGCGCCTTAAAACTGTTTATGTCACCCGAAAAAAAAAAGAAAAAGAAAAGGGTGAGGAGTTTGTTGCGATCTTTGCAATCAACGAGCTACTGTCCTATTCTTGCGCCTATCGGGGTTAATATGGTTTCTCGAATTCTATAAGATGAAGGGTTTCTTGTTTGCTCTTGATTCGGTAAAAACCACGTCGAACGGAAATAATCTATATAGGTTTTCGTTCATAGCCGACATAAGTAAAAGTTTGCTTTGAGCGAGCTGTAAACCATGGCCGTGACTGCTATTATAAAAATTATGAATATTTGGGCATTCAGAAACGTTCCAGGCTTTTTTTAAAAATCCGTAGGCTTTTTTTTTCTTTCCTTCTTATTTTTTCGCTTCATTTTTTTCTCAGGAACCTTTTCATTTTTTTTGTTTGTTTTCTTTGGGGTCTGTGCTTTTTGTATTTTTTTTCCTTTTAGGAATACCTTGCATAAGGATTTGATTTAGTTCACGTATCGATTCACGGGGAGAGCAGCTTTCAGTTCTCGTGTGTGGTCGTCATTCTAAATCGTGGGCTGCTGAACCTTTCAAGCTGTCACCTCCTGCTGACCAGCCTGCTCGCTTTTCCATCTTTTTCTTATTCTCTATTCAGCGCGCTAGGGAATAGACCATTCCACCGATTGCTTTCTGCGCACTGCCGTGCCTGCCGCGCTGCAGAATGCGTTAGAAAACCTAATGGCATTTTCCACCCCGCTGATGGTCGGTCGAGAGTTATATAGGGGACTGGCGGCCGGTGTCTTTACTGGCGTGTTGACAGCGAGCGTTTGTAAGGTTCCGTTGGCGGCGACGCTGATGGAAGTGTCGTTTATGCGAGACAATAGTACCAACAACCCGCGCAGATGAGAACATTTTACAGCAAGGCTTGGCCCTGACGCGACGCTATTGGCAGGGCGCAGACGCTCCAGGCGAATCTGGCTCCTGCTCACGTGCAGTGGCCACACCTCGTGTGGGCTTGTTCGGAAACGGCAGTGCGTTTGGCGCAAAGTAGCGTGGCGAGGGAGCGTTGAAAGCTTCCAGCTGTTCACCTCGCGATCCTTAGCGCGGTGGTTGCTTTGGCGAGTGGCGGCGCTGCGTCGCGCAGTCTATCCGGCGGGGTCCGGCGGGTAGCAACGTGAAGCCCTCGGCACGCTCGAGCGGTCCCAAAACGGCCCTCGCGTCTTGTCTGCCGGTGGTGGAGAAGGGAGCGCAGCGAAAAACCCTAATGGCAGGAGCGCGCAGCCGACTGCGGAAGACAAATTCCCCGAGGAACCTCGCTCGCTACGCGCACGCGCAACTGGAGTCTTCCTCCTCTTCCCTCCCCCGGGGAAAAGAGGGGGGCCGTCACGTGACGGAGGGGTGCGAAGAAAGACGGTCCCGATCGATCCAGCGAGAGGGGAAGGGGGCGGCCGGAAATTGTATTATTATCGAGTGATACGCTCCCCACCGTCGGCGGGGCCTCTTTTTTATGGACGGTATGTGCTCGCCGCTGCTTCATTAGCCCGACGAGCCCGAGTGTCCTTCTTTGGGGGCTACTCGGACAGATAGGGAAGCCGCCGTGGGAAGAGGGAGATCATGACGACGACCGGTGTTGGAGTCGCTCCCAGCTTGCTCGCTTCCGAGTCCGGCATCCCTCTCTCTTTCTGTGTCGAGCTTGCCGTCGACAACCGCGGTCGGGATGTCGGTCGCTCGCTTGCTCCCCGATTTTTCTGCCCCTTCCAAGTCTGCTTGTATCGGTTGACGCAGCGTCGCGCATGATAAATTGATAATTTAAGAACCCAGAAACTTCTTCTTTGCGATAGTGAGGCCATCTAATAGTTGCACTAGCCTCAACTTCCAGCAGGTCGCAAAATGGCGCATCCGAGAATCGCGCACTGAGCTTCCCCGTCTTGTGAACACTCGCTATAATATTATAAAATATTATAGCGAGTGTTCACATTCCTTCGATGTTTGTTGAGTGAATCGTTACTTTAGCCTAGTTCCTTCGGTCAGTCATTTATCCTTCCCCTTTTGTGCTTGTCCGAAGCCGCGACAATGGCTCCTAGCGATCGGCGATTCCTTTGTGGCGGCGCAGTCCAGTGATCGTAAAGTTTGCGCTCGTGAGAATTTATATTGTATCGGTCCACAGAGAGGGCGAACAATGGGTTTTTCTTACGAAACGGAAGTCGGCAATCAAAAGCGTTATATCCAGTTCCCGCCTTCGTGGGTGAGATTCGCGTTAAAGCCGCTACGTAATATAAACGATGGAAATAGAATACGCGCGGCACTTCATTGTGCCGCTAAAGTCGTAGATTGCGTCTATTGGTTCTAATTGAGTACGAACACGTCGCCGAGTTTGGGGGACGATCAGCATTTCTTTTAGAGCGTTTTAGAGCGTTAGAGCATCCAGATGAGCTCCGCTTTTTCACGAAATTTTCCTTGTACCTTTTCACTCGGGTAGTTGCCCGGCATAAAATTAAATGAATGTAGTCGCCCGCTTACTATCGATGTAACGACGTTCAATGCGCCCAGCGGGGTGCTGACGTCCGCAGCTCTATATATACGAACGGTACAATAAAATGAATCATCACCTGCATTGTCGCCTTAATTATTTGTGGCAAAAAAAAAAAAAAAAAGAAAGAAAGGAGAAAGGGGTGGCAGGAGCAGCTGTATCAGGCCGATGGGTTTGAGAAATGGAGTGCCGGTATTTGCTTGGGATAACTCGTCGCGAACGACACGAGGCTGTCGGGGCTCGTTATTGATAGTGTTCGGAATCCGATACGCGCGCGTCGGCATGTCGGCGCCCCTCCGAGGCAGCGTCGCAGCTGAATAGAAACAACCGGTTCTGAATTCCAGCGAAGCAATGCTTCGGAGACGGAGGAGTCCACTGGAAATGCAATAGGTGAAGTGCCAGTGAAATCGGCGAGTTTTTGTCTCATGAAGCTTTGCAAAGCTGGTTCACTACTTTTTACCACCAATTTTGAAAATGTTTATTTTTTTATTTTTTTTTTGCAATAATTAAACGGGAAAAACATATTCAGGGGTAAGGAGCTTTGCGGAGCTCTGTCAACGAGGCAAACTGTTTATTTTATCATTTCGTTTCATTTCTTGTACGCTAGCTGGTTCTGGTCGCTGTTCATTGATATTTGAAATGGGAATGCCCGCGCTTGAAGTGGCCTCCTACTCCTAGGCAGGGGCAAGATCCTACGCTAGGTTTTTTGTAATATGTCTCTCTCGCGTGTTTTTTTTTTATATGAAGCACATTATATTGTCACGTCAGGTGCTGCCTAATCTATAAATGACACATAGAGACAATCGAACAAACATTCAGACGGGATCAGAAATGTAGCAAATGTTATCCCTAATCTACATAAACATAAAAAGTGATACAATTTTTAATTTAATATCAGGCGGATGGCCCGCGTCCTTCGTCATAAAGCAAGAACATGGCGGGCGGTTCAGTCGAGTTGGTTTCTCGGGAGAGACAATACCGATTTCTTCGTAGTTAGAACTTTGAACTAGGTCATAACAGCGCTTAGTTTTCCTCGAATTACCCGCTTTAATCGAGGTGGAGTACGGTAAGTCAGAGGGGCTGACCAATTACAGCCGGGCGTATTGCACGCGAGCGGCAAACGTCCATCTCCCAATATTTTTTTTTTTTTTTGTCATTCGAGAAACACGGAAAACGAGATGAACGGTGCCATTGGCGGAAGTGCGTTGTCGCTCAGAGGCTCGGAAGAAGACGATGAGCGTACCTCGGCGGGGCCTTCTTTCCGAGGAGTCGTGCGGCCGACTGCGCAGCGCAGCGCGCCCTCGTTCCCTGCAGGGGGAGATTGTGTAACGAAACGGGGTCTGGGTCATCGGAGAAATACGCGCCGCAAGGGCGCTCGTTGCCGCCTGCTCTCGAGCGCCGTCCTTTGTGGGCCGCCTGGTTCTTGGGCGGCACATGATAGGGCCCGCCGAGGGTTCACGGAAGAGACGGACGGGGTCGCCGCTGGAGCTCGCCCGCGTGCGTGTGCCGCTCGGCTGTTCGCTCGTCGAAGGACGCTTCTCGAGACCTTGCCGCATTGCCTGCTTCTTCCTCCGTTCTCGCTCCTCTTCTATGTCGCCGCCTACGACACGTGCTATAGTCGCTGACAGAATGAGAACGCCTGTAGTACGCGTTGGTTGCCTTTCGCCGTGCTCCGCGTGCACGCTCGAGGCTCGCAGACGCGGAAGCGTTATCGTCCGTACCTCCGTCCGTCTCGAGTTCTGCTCATTTCCAGATTTCGTTTTGTTCGCGCGCTCAGTGATGACAGCAGCCGTATATCCCGCCCAACTTTGGTCGCAGTTCCTTCCGCTGCTTCGCGCCTCGATTTTATGCGTTCGCACGCGAGATGTGAAAGATGTTCGGGAGCACGGTGTGGCGAGTGCTTGTATACGTGCGTGCCGCGGCACGATGAGCTCGTCCGGCGTCGCGCGAGCGCGCGGCCTCCCTCCGTGGTCGCGTGCGCGCAGCCTGCGGGCGGACTAACGAGCCGTCGGCACGGGACGGGTCCCCCCCCCCCCCCCGGCTTCGGTCACGGAGACGACGGAGTCCCCCGACGCCGTCCGCAGGCCCGCTTGTCCGATCGAAGGGCGCCGCTTCCGGGTTGCCTCCCCCCACGCGCCCCTGGGCCTCGCCGCGCCCCGCCGCCGACTGACCGACCGGCGTGCGCGCTGGTCCACCTGTGACTAGAGAGTTTTAGTGGATCGTTCCGATGACGATACTGACGCTCCGCTAACGGCTGTGCGAGTGCATCGTATTGTTGTCGGGTATCGTTATCGGAGGTATCAGTCTACCAAACGTCCAAAACTCTTTATTATGGGTGACGAGAACGACCAAAAGCGTCGCGGTGGTCCGCCTTCTGCGTTTGGACGAACGACCGCTCCGACGTTCTTAGTAAACGGCACAAGTTCGGTGTTTTACTTTTTCTGCTAAACAGAAAAAGACAGCTGACCGGGCGAGCGGCCCACACCCTGGTGAAGTTTCGCCAATGAGGGGACACGCAGCACACGGGCTTACCGAAGCAAACGAGAGTGCAATTGTAATAGAGATTTGCATAGGAAAGAAATATCAGAGAAGACTCAAACCGTGCCGAAACGCGTTCACGAGAGTTGCGCAATAGCCGGCCGGTGCGGAAAAAGAAAAAAAAAGACAAACATCTAATCTATTCAACAACTTCGGTGGACGCAAGCTTATACAATGGCTTAAAACTAAGTTGCTGCAATTATATGAGAATGCCAAAAAGAGGGCGAGTAGTCTCATCTGTCATTGTCAAAGGGGAAGGATGGCCTTGGTGGCTCCACGGTGGGCTAGTAAGCGGCTCGATACGGTCGACCTCACGCACACACTTAAAATAAATAATAATAATAATAATAATAATAATAATAATAATAATAATAATGAAATACTACTTATATCCATCGATTATGATGATGGGTTCGAAGGCTTCCCCAGCCTGAACTTGGCCGGCAACCGGCGTGCTTTCCGGGCTCGACGTGACTGTTCGGCGTGTGCTGTCTTCAGTCCCCGCTCACACTGCCATCTTGTCGCATTCCGTGTCCGAGGTTGCCCGAGTCGCCGACTCGTCTTTCACCTCCCCAGCCTCGATGACGATCTTCGGCCCGAACCGTCGGCTTCACACGGGCGCGCTTTTCCGAGAAGCGGAGGGCATAGACGAGAAAGCAGGCCCGAGTTCGTCTTCTCGGCGCGGGAGAAAAGGGGGGGGGGGTGACCGTCGACCGGATGTTTCTCCTAAACAACCCCCCCCCCCCCCCAGAAAAAAAGAAGTGTAGTGTGCCAGTTTTTGTTTTTAGCGATGAAAAATAAAGACCCGTTCACACAGGAGCGTTTGCTTATTAGTAACAGGAACATCCTACCTCGAATGTCGCGTTCAAGGCCACTTGCACAACTGCTTGCCACGCCTCAAATTAAGCACGTGTGTTCTTTTAAACTATATTTTTCCCTATCTGCTTAGGTCGCGAGTCGCCTTCCCGGTGATTCGCGACTTGCGTGCTCGATTCGGCCTCTGCGACTTGGAGTCGTTTCGGAGTCGCCGTCTGGCGAACTTGCGTCGAAGCTCCCAAGTGTGGAGACATGTGGACGCACGAGGCGCCTCTCAGCAACCCCGCGGAGAATATGAAAAACATTGCCGTTTAAACGTTGCCTGTCGAAATCGCCTCGTCGCTTGCTTCTCGCCATTAATAACTTTTGTTCGCTAGAACTGCGCGTAGCCGTACGCGGCGTCCCATTTTCGGGATCGCGGCCGCTAATAGATGACGTGTACTGGATGCGCCTTTACCTGCCCGTTACATTGGGATCCGCTCGTTAACCTGAGAAGGTGTGTAGCCCTAAGCGGGGATCTCCGCTTCGATGCAAACACAAACAGGCCTTCTTGTAAGCTATCGAGGCTCCTGCGTAGTTTCTAGAAATTCTACCGCACATTTCTGGGGTATAATATTACTAAAATGTCTTCCTTTCTCTTTTCTTTTTTCCCCACTTTCTTTTTGTTCGCTTCATGAACGCTTTTCGGAGAGCATGCGGGTCTGCGATAGCGACTCGCGAGTCACGCGAAGCTCCCCGTCTGGTCGTGAGGCAGACACGTTTACACGGAGGGGGGATCGACGGGCGAGAGCAGGAAGGACGGAGCCGAAGAATACCTCTCCCGCCGCCGTTATGCATGGGCCCGTGACAGGGTCCCTGAATATTTTAGCCGCCAGCCTGCCCCCGAAAGGGCCCTTCTTTCCGCCACTGCGCTGCCTTCTTTGTTTTGTTTGGCCGCGTGTTTTCCTCGTTGGCCGATTCTGTTTACTCGGCGGTGGCTGTTTTCTCTTCCGCGTTTTCTTTCACATGCCCTTTTTTCCCCCTACTGTGTTTGTTTGTTTTCTTCTCGTTCTTCGAGAGACCAGCGCTCCCTGCGTAACACCCTCTCAAGTCTTTGCGCCTCTGGAGTATCGCGTGTTTTGGGGGTTTCGTGTTGGATGACTGTCCGAAAACACGTCATCGGATCTTATACATCGCGCTTTCCGGTGCCGTACCTCCCCCCCCCCCCCCCCCCCCCGATCAAGTCAGAGAGCAGCCGTCTTAGCAGTACCGAGGTGGCACGGAGCATCACGTGAGGGGGGTCTTGTTGTGTCGTTTCGCGGTACCTTGCCAAACACAGTGTTAATCATACATATATTTTTATTCGGTTGATAGCGTATGAACGACTTGGTCGTACGTGTGCGAGCTTAAATCTGCGTCCCGAAAGCGTTAACGCAACCTGAGCGGTCGTCCAGGTCGCTTAGCGTCTGGGCTGCGAAAGGGGTTGCCACGTGTGTCGCGGTTATTTATTGCCGAAGGAGTGGCGGGCTAGACCGATTTATTCCGGGCGGCGGGCCGTACAAAGTGCCCTGCCCGAGTCGTTCGAGCCATCCGTCATTTTTGAACTGGAGCGGTTCCGGGAAAACCCCATTAGACACCGCCAATGAACAATTATTTATAGGCGTCGTTGCTCGAGACAAGCAGTTCAAAGTCTTCGCTTCAGTTTCGGTCGGCTGGATTGCGTCTCCGCAATCATGTGCCCTTGCTCCCTCGCGTTTATTTTGCCTCTGTTCTCATTAAAAAAAAAAAAAAAAGTTTGCAGAATTTTTTTTTAATTACTTTTTTATTGCCATTTTTTTTTATTTCGCACAAGTGTGCCATATGTCACGTCGAGTGGATCTAATAACGCGCATGGCAGACGGATCTCTGGCGTTCCTTACATGCCTCGAAATATTTTATTTAGGAATTCACACCATCTAGGCGCCATCGTCGCCGTACTGGAAAATCTGCATATACCTGCTCATGCAAGAAAAAAAAAAAAACTTTTAGCGAATAATAACGGAGCGTGTTTAACTGAATGTCTATGCTTGTCGCATCTCCGTGAATCAATATATGACTCTTTTCTATGAGTGACGCGGCTTGTTTCTGCTGCCGTTATATTGTTGTTAACCACCGTTTAAATGACCACTTCCCGCAGACCATTCCAATGATTGTTTTCTGCGCGGGGCCCTCTTTCTCTACTGGACTGGAAAAGCCATTCTGAGCATACGCCGTGGCTCCCGTCTCGGTATATGAGACGCCTCGTACGTTTCGACAGCCCATTGTCTCGGCATTTTCCCCCTGCCTCATGACTTATAAGTGCTGAAATTGTGTATATACAACTGTAAATAAAATTAAAAAAGGGAAGGAAAAGAAAAGGGGGGTTTGCCATCAGGAGGAAGACAGCATAGACATATATCCAGGACCCTTCTAATGGGCAGTTCCCTTGGTAAATTTAGAACGGTTTTAAAGCTTTTATTTTTATTCTTATTATGCGTGCTAGCATGTACGCTAGCACGCCTGAGGGATTTCCACATAATTAAAAGTTAACTTCTCCAAAGAGTTTTTTGCGCCATTGTGGGGTGCGTGAGCGTGTGGATTTCGAAAGCCTACGTTGCGCACACTAATACTCCTGTTACACGGGCACCCTTTAACCGCGGTTAACGCTGCACCACAGTTACCGCACTTTAGCCTCGGACAGCTCTTTCAGAAGTAGTGAAGAGGGCGCGTTCACTGCTCTGATGGGTACTCAAGATGCCCAAGCGCACGTTCGCCCATATAGCTTTGACTGCAGAGCCGCACAATGTTGTCCGCAAGTATTGTGCGCTAACTGTGGCCTTCCGTAACTGCAAGTTAAGTGCGTCCGTGTGACGAGGGTATACGTATAATGCCGGCTCGCTATAATGCAAGCCGGCAAAGATACGCTGGCTGGCTTTGCTGTACTTTTTTTTTTCAAGTAAATGTTCGTTGTCTCTCTAACAAAGTATTTTCCGGAGCAAGAGCTACACTTTCGCTCGTGCGATTCTCACGTCTCTGCACACACCTTGCGCGGTAACGCTAGAGAATTCGTAAATCCCACCCCACCGCCACAAATGATAGCGAGCCGAGTGCTCGGAAACCCTCCACGATTACTCATTACGATGTTCGCGGAGACTGGCCTCTCCACGTGGGAACCTGTGTATTTTTCCGCCGCCCGCTGTGTTCCTCGTTCGCTCGGAAACTTGGACTGTGTCGGCCCCGCTGCTGCTCCGGTGACAGCTCGGAGAATGCAGCGGTGCGGTACCTCCGCCACAGTGTGCCTATAGGTGGGGAGCGCGATTAATTACGATGCAAATTCGGCATTGGCGATTGCTCCCTTCGGCCGGCGCGCGCACAGATGCGGGGAAATCCGTAATTACGACGGGGGGGCTTCGGCGTGTGGTGCGGTGTGGCCGGTGCACGCGTGCGCGTGCCAAGTGCCCGCCGCTCCCGGGAGGCACGGGCGACGCTGATTCAATTAGGGACTCCCCCGGCCCGCCTTGACGGACGGGTGGCCGGCCCGGAACGGCCGCCTAATCGCGTCGGAAGCACGAGCAGGAGACGGCAGCAACAACAGCAGCTGCAACGGCGACTTGGCAGCGAGAGGTCTCGCTCGTCATTAGCCGGGCCGCCCTAATTAGATTCTTTCGGCGCTTATTTCGGACCTTTCTATACGCGAATTGGATTCTCGATTCGGCGCGCCCAGAAACAGGAGGGGACGAGAACTCGGTGGGACTTTCAGAACGCCGCGCTCTGGTTCCAGTGATTAGTGGGTGGTACACCTGAAGCTAGCTATAGTTGCAGCTTTGTCTCCGCTGCACTCGTCGAACCCCTCAGAATGCCGGCGTCCGGCGTTCAGCTCCCGCATTCTAAAGGATCTGTCCTTTAGAATGAACGCGGCGTAGCGCGGAGATACTGATTGGTCGCAGACATCGAGTTTCCGCTGGCCGACCATTGTAAGGCGCACGTTCTGCGCTACGTTGCGGTAGCTGCACTCAACGTCTGAGTATAACGGAGTGTTATGCGTATGAGTCTCTCAACTCCATTTCATTAAAACTTCGAATCGAAGCTCGACCTCCTGACGTCCCTTCGCGCCGTGCTCTCGGGTGGGATGCATCGTGTTCCTGCGGCAAGTGCACGAGAGATGCACGCGCTATATATAGCTCCGTTGACCACTTTTGAGTCTTGGGTATAGTGAACAGGATTGCGCGCGTTGTACGCGACCTTTCCTCGGCGTCAACTGCCATATGTGCTAAGTTGTCGAGGCTAGCGTAGCTTCCACGGTGCTCCAGTCCAGCACTGCTGCGAGAGGGCTTCGTCTTGCGTGGGCACTCGCTCTCGTGGAGGACGAACGAAACGGAGTTATTACGGCAATAGCTGTTACTGGCTCTTCCCACCACTGGAAATGACGTCCGTTGTGGATGGTATTATGCTGGCGATGTAGGGCGTCCGTCGTCAGTGTTCTCGAAAAAGATCGCCCGCCGCCCGCGGGAATCGCACCTTGGGTTCGCTGCGTGCGAAGCGGAGGCCTCGCCACTCGGCTATACGCCACAGCGTTACTAGCCCGGTATCTTAATGAACGCCAGAGGTTCACCTGGCGCTTCTGTGCTCTTCCAAGTTGAAACAGACAGCAACCAGTAGTAAATAGACTTCCGGTAATGCGTCCCTGCGGGGAAAAGCGGACGTATTTTACCTCTGTCATTGATTATGAGGACAAATATTACGAATATTTATAATAAGTACCGCTTTATTTTTCTCTGTTCACGCGTATGTGCGAAGCTTCGAAAACGTTACACGCTCGCTCGAAATCGTTGAAAATAGGGAGGATCCAGGAAACGGGCAGCTCGATAAAAGCTGCCCGTCGTAAGAAATAATAGAAGAGACATCTTCGGTAGCCCACGTACTTTATTCTTTACGTTTTGGGTGTTTTAGCCGCTCGCAAAGTTTCACGACGGGGTCATTTTCATGTAGTGACAGGACTCGCATATCACAACATATTAGCGTCATCGGAATGCTGGCGAACCTTGAGTACATTCTACATTCCTTTAGATTTTTATTTTGCTTAAATTCGTCGCTCGTTTTTACACACCTGCTGTGGAGCGCAGGTCTGGGCCGTAAATAAAGCAGAGTTTATCATCGTTCACGGATGAATAAAAATACAGCGAATAAAGCAATTCCACCTTAACCAGGATAATAGATGGATATATATATCACAAAATGTACCCGGGTTTTCTCATAGGAATGCACGTGCTGGAGCACCGCAAAGGTTTACTGGTTGTTGTCTGCTTCCATTTGCATCCCGGAAGCCGCGCAGACGCTAACGCCAGTTGAACCTCTATCGTTCATTATAATAATTCTATGGACCGAAGCCGCGCGCTGGCGCGCGTATATTTTGACGGCGTTGGACCAGTGCACAAGCGTTAGCCTTCGCAACGTACCACGAAATAGTTGACGCCAAAAATACTACACGGTAGACCTTTGTACTTGTGAGGAGGTCGAGGAGTGGCGCTTCCTAGCGGCTATCTCGGTAACTAACGCTGTGTGGCCACGGCCTCCGAGATCCCGAAGCGCGCCTTCGGGATCTCGGAGGCCATGGTGTGCTAACAAACCTCCGACCGCAACCATTAGTGCATTCGCTGCCGTGGAAGACGACAATGTGAGGCTCATGAAATATATGTAACACTATTATTTTATTCTAAACGGATCTAGATGGAAGGAACCTAGTCCCCTCTTGCGTTCAATGTCATCGTAGTCCCGAAGGCAAAACAAGTGCATGTGTGGTCACGCGCGGGCGTGCCGGACCGGCCGCGTCGTGTCAGCCGCGCGCGCTGGATCGTGGGTGGCCGGCGCGGCGTCCGTGTTTTTCGGAATGATTCGCGGACCACGCACTTCACTTTTCATTTACCCTGTCTCTCGCGACAATCATGGACGATACCGGCGAAAGCATGCAAGTGGCGTTTCGTTGGAGGAGAGGACGTGCTGCAACTTCGATCACGTTTTTGAGTGCAGCGTTGTACGAGAGCCGAGGGCGGATAGTGTCCGCATCGTCGCGTCGTTTCGGCGCCCTTTTGTTGTTTCTAACTGTAAACAGCGTACTGAGGTTTTCCTTAGCTGGCGTGACGCTGTTTGTTCGTCGTGCGCCCGATCGCGGGTCAGGTGCGCCTCGAGTCTGGGCGAGACCGCGGAGGGGAAAGCCGCCGGGGCGGCTCTTGTCGGCCATCCATCACCGCTTCGAACGAGGTGCGCGCTCGTTGCGCTTGTCGGCAGGTCATGTAGCGGTCCCGAGCACGACATGGCTCGACATCCGAGAGCCGCGTCAGCCCTGTGCACGCACGTGCTGCAGCCACAGCCTGGTTCCGGACTTGGTAGCGCCGTGTGCCGCACTCGGCCATGGGAATCTGTTCGGAATGAAGTCCGCTCGACGTTCGCTCTTCAACGTTATTAGCAGCGTGGGTCCGGGCGTTGTCCCCATTCTATTATGTTTGTTCCACAGTGGCAAACATTTAACTGCTTTGCTCTCAGCTTTTTTATTTTATTTTTAATGGTTTTAGAATGTGAACGAGCTCTCCTACTCATTCCATGTAGTGTGAAAATATCCGGTCATCGTCCGCCCAAAACGTCACAGAGCGCCGAAAAGTGAAATAGACCTTTCCGGAACGTTCGAACGGACGGCAGGATTCGATGACGAAGTTGACGTTCGTTTAACAATATGTGATTTCGGGACGCAGATAAGGCAGAAGGGAGACAAAGCGGAGATGTGATGGCCTCATTCTATATTCGTTTGAATGCTAACGTCAGCTGTGCGCTCTAATGACGAGAGAAAAGAAACCGCGCCGTTTCCAGAGTATATTCATCGGAACCGGCCCCCTATTAATTTCCCTGGCAGCGAGGCTTCCGAATCTCTCGGGTCGTGGCGGGGAAAATACCAAGCTGTGGGGGGTGCCCGGAAGCTCGTGCTTGGAGACGCGAATAACTTGGTCCGCTTGTTTGGCGTACCAGCGGGACTCGGGAGTGCGAGCGTCTGTCGGGATTGCCTTGTTGAACACAGTGCTGACAGTGCCGAACAGTTGAATCGCGTCTCCTCTCGCCGGGGCTTCTAAGTACAGAACCGCGTGTTTGGAAGTATTTTTTAGTTCTGTAGCTGCTTGGCGATGCAAATGCAAACCACAAGAAGAACCTCCTACCCTTGGCAGCGGCGGGTTTATTCTCTTCGACGTCGGCTGGCTTCGCGCTGCTCGTATATTTACACGCGAACTGCCATTCGCCGAACTCGCTGTGAGTATCTCCGCGGGCGCGTCGACGATGGGAGCGGTGCAGTCCCAACTGGCATTGGAGACCGGTCCCTCGGCAACCCGGGCATGATGGATGGAGCACGTGCCGGGATCCGCGTCGTCCCCGGCCCGGCGTCCCGGTATACGGCCGATTAGGACGTCCTTCGTGCGACTGTGGAGGGAATGTCGGATCGAATCTTGGAGTGCCTCGTTACACGTTTCCAGTTGGCTCGGGATATATCTCGGGGTCGAACTCCGCGGAGCCAAATCTGCCGCGGAGAACGAAGGAACTTTTCCCAGCGACATGTTCGCTTTGCGCGTGGTGCAACAGCCATTGTTCCGAGCTGCCGCGTGCACGGCGAATGCCGTCGGACGTTTGTCGACTGTTCGCGCGGCTTATTCGCTCCATGGCATCCGTCATGCCTTTGCATCGCGGTTACACCGCCAATGCATATGGAACAAAAAACAGTCTGCGGACACCGGGCGTGTTCCTTCCTTGTATGACGGTCGCATTGGCTCACAGATAAACTCTCTGCAGAGCTGTTCGGAGCATGTACGAGGCAGCTTCGAACTTGCCTGATCCGCAGAATCTTCTGTCGTCGTGTCTGGAGGGAGTGTGGTGTATATATGTATATATATCAGTGTGAGGCCCGGCTTTAGAGAACGTTTGCTTTGAACTGTGTAGGCGTTGGTTTTCGTTTAAAGGGGTAATGAAATATGAGATAACTATGCTGCTAAGACCCGGCGTCTGTCCACTCTATTTCCGCTAAGTTTGTTTCGCAAATGGCGCGATAGTTTCGCGGATAAATCGATTTTCACGCGGGACCTGCAGATCCACCCTATTCGGGAAGGCCGCCATGTTTGTTGTGTCGGTCATGTCATTCGTCCGACGCGCGGCGTGCTTTGCACGCACTCGCAGACCTAGTCTCTCGGCGTCTCGTTCTTCAGCTTCCTCGTTTACTTTCCGCTTTGGCGAGCATACGGTTCGCGACGATTACGTGTGTACGGCATCGCTCGCTTCGTCGGAGTCATCGACACCCATCACAACAGCGATGAGAGTGATGGTTATCAAAAAGATGTCGGAGGAAGCTGGTGATTTTAACTGCGACCCGAAGGTGATTACCTCCAGCGACGACGATATCGGTGCGCGGACGAACTCGCCGTGGTCGCCGTCGTCAGCGACGATCTCGCTCGTGCATGCAGGGTAGATTAAGAAGGTCACAAGGGCCGGAGGCGAGAGCGAGAGTAGGGTTGGAGTAGCCGAGTTGCGTGAGATGTTTTGACCCTATACACCGTTCCAAGTAGGTCGATGCAGAAAGGGAAAAACACTCTCGAACCAGAGCGCTGCGCCAACGCTCCGCTTACCCTTTCCCTCGAAAGCTCGTCTGCTTCACGGAGTGGACTGTTAGAAAGCACGTGCGCAGCGTACGGAGGCATGTTGTTTCGACAATGTTAGACGCCGCTTTGATATTATAGCGTGTTTTCGCGCGTGACATGGCCTATGCAAGAAAAGAATCGACCGGGCAGCACTGTGCTGTGATTGGTTGTACAAATAATAAAAAAAAACGTGAAATAAACGCCGATTCAGTGCGCGAGACCCACGCTGTCAAACAGGATGAATGTGGGTGTGGACCGAAAGGTAAGCGGAGGGCGGCTTAGACATTGAAAAAAGAAAACAGTTGCGTGACTCCTGGTCCACTGATTTAATAACTCTATTTTTCTTCAGGTGGTAATTGGCAGGCGACGCCTGGTGCGGAACGAAAATGCGCCGCCAAAATTGAAGCGTCGGGTATGCGTAATTCGATCGTTTTTGGTTTTTTTTTTTAAATTGTCAATTTACCATGAATACGTTAGTGCGAATGGCCGAACGCTTCAATTACTTGCAGAAAATGGAAAACAACAGCAACACCCGCGATGTCCACGCAGCATCGACATCTTTTGGCAGCAAGCTGTCTTTACCTGGTCAACTCAAAACTGAAAAAAAGAAAAAGAAAGGTTGGCATGGCTGCCAACCTTTCTTTTTCTTGCTGGGAAAGTTTGGAAATGGAAGGAAGACGGAAAAGGGGGGGGGGGGGGTAGTTTTGGTCTGACGCCGCTGTGCACAGCAAGACTGGGCACAGAGCTCAGACTTTGGCTTGGCTTTGTGGTAGACTCTCCAACACGAATATATATATATATATATATATATATATAACACAGCCTCGTGTAGTACACGCCGCGACACAGTTTGTGCACAAATAATTTTCACGCGAGGCGATTACAGAGAGGCACATCAATGTGCCAATATTGTGACAGTGGATTCTAAATCAGAAAAAAAAATAAACAGATCCGTCGCACTTGCTATCTGTACTCGGTATTTATATATCGATTCATATTTAAATTTGAGGTTTCTACTATTTCAATTAAAGCAGACGTGGCAGCGCAGGTCTGAGCCGCTAACCGCGCAGTTTGTTCAAATGTTCCCGGCGCCCCCAAGCTGCGACAACTCGAGTTCAGCGCAAATTCACATGCCGTAATTCGTGCCATCCTGGCTTCGTTCAATCCTCAATTTCACTAGCGATCCTCAATTTCACTAGCGATCCCCAATTTCGCTAGCGATCGAAACGCCGAGTTCGGTTTGGGAGCGACGACTGCCCCAGAAGCGCGCTAAAAATTACCCACAAAAAGATGCCAGGAAAGCAGGATGCACTTTTCCCCATGCCTGGCATACCGATTAGGATAGTGCACGCTTTCCTCCATGGACGAAGACAATGAGCCGAGCGCGCCTAATACGGCAGCCGTGCCGGCAGAAGCAGCTGCGATCGGTGTGACTCGGTGAGCAGGGTAACAGTCCAGTAATGGCGGTCGGTCATTCGGGCGGGTTCAGATTCTCCCAAATGCCCGGATGAGGGTAGGCGGCGCTACACTCGTTAAAATGGCGCCGGCCAGGAAGCCCAGCTTGGAACGGTGTATACCTTGACGAGCCTGGGCGAGCACGGGGCGCCTACAATGAGAGAGCATTCATCATCACGTGGTTTATGGGCACCATTGTGTGACTGACTTGGGCAGTGTTGCCTGGTCGCCAGATGAAAATGATCAACCTACGTAAATTGAATATTGCAATTAGTTGAATAGAGCTGTAAAACTCGCGAAACTCTGTGTATATACTAAGTAGCCTATAGGCATCCCAAAGGAACAAAGAGCGGGTTGATGAAAATACAAGAATCAAGAAAGAATAAAACCACTTAGGGACGAAGACAGACAGCACAGTTCTTTCAACTAGCAACGAACATTTAGTGATGTCTCCTTCAATACGTACAATCTCCTCTCAACTTTTTAAACTAAAGAAGATACGTGAAAAAATGCCCTAAAAAGGACGCAAATCACCCCAAAATAAACTAGAAGATAAAGAAAAAGAAAGTGAGCAGGAAGAAAAAATCTAATGACAATTTAGATAGATGAGCTCATTGACTAATTCAGCTCTGGCTTCAGGTATTTCATCTCAACCCTGGACAACCCATGAGGAGGAGACATTTTTTTCTTCCTACTTCCTTTTCCTTTATCTTCTAGCTTATTTTGGGGTGATTCGCATCTTTTTTCGCGTCTTTTTTATGTTTCTTCTTTAGTTTAAAAAGTTGGGGGATTGTACGCTTTGAAGGAGACATCAGTAAATGTTCGTTGCCAGTTGAAAGAACTGTGCTGCCTGTCCTTCTCCCCCTAGGTGTTTTTAATCTTTCTTTGAGCATCCCATTTCAAGAATAATCGACCCGTGTAATTTTCGTGTCCTGACCCCTTTAAAGGGGCGTTACTACGGCGGTCCTGAAGCGCAGGGTCGTGAGACACTGAGCTAGCTGTAACCGGTCAAATGCACTCGTCCTTCCATTATGGAGAAGGCAGCTTTCGAAGGCCGTTCCCTTTGCCAACTTTTCTATAGACCGTCCATCAAAAATTAAGCGTCCTTTAAAATTGTTTAAACATTTGTGACTTGATCCCGTGCCTCCCACAATTCCTTGTGTACGTTGCGAGACTTCGTGTCGCAGCTAAACGCGTGTTTGTAAAAAAAAAAAAAGAAGCATGTTTTTGAGTATGTTGTGTACGCCGGTGGTGAAGTAAAGAACGAGAAAAACACTTTTTCTCGAGCCGGTTTCCGAGCCGCACGGCCTAAATCGTTTGTGGGCGCCCTTGGGAGCTCTCTTGTCTGGCGCGGAATCGCGGTCTCCCATCATCAGTCGAACGAGGACGCGCCCTCGCGCAACGATCCTTCCAAACGCGGTCTTCTTGAGCTGATCTTGTTTTAGCATGCTAACAGGTATGTTTATGTATTCTGTTGTTGAAAGCATCTTAGCTGAGACTGGGTGAGAGGAAGCCTGCGAAACCTGGGGATCGACTTGAGACGCCACTTCGCTCGTGCGCCAGCTTCGGCAGTGCTTTCTTTCCTCCATCTTAGCCGAGACGCTGCTTCTGGAAAGCGGGCCTAGGGATTGACAGAAGCAGGGGGCCCTCGTCTTTCAGCGTGCTTCATTTGTTCCTTCGAGAATCAGGAGAGACGCTCCTCCCACGTTCATAAACAACCTGTGGAATTTCGAGAACCACAGCAACAAACAGTCACAACTGTGTGGTCCCGGGGTCGCCCGCCGCGGGTCCAGGTCCGTCTTGTTTTGGAACCATCTGGTAACGCTCAAGATGAATTCGTCTGACTGCTTGCCGGTTTGTGGTGGCGTTCCCACAAACGGTGAAAATGCACTTTCGCGGTGGGTAAAGAAGGCAGCTAGCTCCCAATGGTTCCTCGTCGCGGGTCTGGGTCGTTTCCCATCCCACCTCAGTCGGTTGTTGGTCCGACGAAGGTAGTTAAACGGGACGTGGTGTTTTTCAAGTATGGCGTCAGCGCTTGTCGGTCGAGTCACGAGGGAATAGTCATCTCGTTCCACAAACGCACACTGAGGAAGGTTTCCTTGTGGCTGGGGATGTCTAGCGCCGCAGCTGGGGCCAAGTGTCCATGTCGTCCCAGGTAACAGTACGTTTATTTTCCTGTCTTTCCTTAAAAACCTCCTTTATCTTTTTTTTTATCCACAGTTTAGAGTTGTTTTGTTTTTAAAAATCTTTCACCTCACTAGCTTACGAATGATGAAACCTATAATGCATCTTCCAGAGAAAGGAGCGTTTACGGGCATCCTCTAGAAACGCGACGTGAGGCCAGCCGTGCACTCTGCGACCTCCTCAGGGACCTTTGTCTGCCGACGTAGCGAGGAGGGAGGACGAATCGTGCTCTGTGCGTTGCTTAATCACTCTGGTAGCCGTGGAGATGCACTTTTGCGCCGTCCTCATTTTGCTGCCCTTGCTTCGAGCAAGCCGGTGCTAGAAATAAACCCGCGAAACCGATGAAGTTGGAACCTCGATGTATGTTGTTTCGTTCCTTACAAGGCGTGTCTTCGGAGCAAGCAAGCGAGACTGGAAGGTAGGAACGATGCAGTGCCGTTAAATATGGGCACAACTCCGCACAAGGAAGCAAGTGGTACACACGGGCACTCTTCGGAAGAATGTTTCCCGTCAGTGCTTTGCCGAACCCTCATATAAAACCGATATAGTTACCACATTTGTTATTTTCTTCGCTTCTATAAATCACGTGTCCAATGTTTCGTGTTTTTTTTTTTTCTATCTCCTCGTGGGTTATTATGTATTTTTTTCGTTTGCTCGTATATATTTCAGTTATGACAACGGGAAGGGAGGGCCGCTTGGGGTATTATACTGTTATATCCTTGAGGACGTTATAGATCCTGCGCAATAGCTTCTCCACGCACGACTCCTTGGTTTCAGTGTAACTGCATTCCTCGCGCGAACAAGTCGAAGCATTGCAACGAAAACTCCCGACAGGTCGCCGTAATTCGGTGACCTTATTATTCACATTGCAGCGAAGGTGGTCGACACACGCTCGAAATCGGTCCGGTTGTGGATTTTTCGGTGTCCAATGCGTCCTCCCGTTTCCTGGTCCTGCTTGACTCGTTCACATTTCCTGAAGAGCGTGAGCTGTCAGTTTGACTCGCCTCGACGATATCGCGTAAAGGCTCGGTCGGCCACGATCGATCTCTATGTACGGTGATACAGCGCACGTCGTCGTCCGAATAGTCATCTTTCAACATCTCTAGGACGTTAGCTGAGGCCCCAAGAAGGGGAGGAATGTAAACCCCATCGGCTGCCTTTGCACAACTTCCGCCATGATCCTTGCCTGAGCCGCGCTGCTCCACGGTCTTTTCGAGAATGATTTATTGGAAACGCCCCGGCAACAGCGCTTTCAGTTCACTTTATTCTTTTTTTCTTCTTCTTTTTCTTTCTGGGTGGGTGGACGCGTCGCGCATGGCAGCTTTCGATCGTTTGCCGGCCGCTTCCGGTGTGACCGAGCTCGGCGAGGTCTCGTGTGACGGAGCAGCGGGGAAAGACCGACCGGCTCGTGAGAACTGGACGAAAAGCTTGCCGTGCGCGCTGTGCAGTGGCTTTCGCGTCGAGCACGGCTTCCAAGGCCGGTTTGGCTGCTCGCGGAACGTTATTGCGCCGTGGTCACCGACAGGGCGAGAACGCCAGGGCGGTCCTTTAGGATGCCTCCTGTACACGCACTCTTTGTCTTCCGTCGCGTTCCGGCTGTTCTCGAAAATAGGGAACTGGAATGACTAAAACTCCTTACTGTTCTTGTCATCCTTTGAGTGACCATGACGCCACGTGACGTCATGGTATCAGGCAACTTGACTGCGACGTCACGTCAAGTGCCCACGTCGCGATACGTCAGGCCTAGTGACGTCAAATATTATATATTATTATTATTAGAATTAGTGATTGTAAATTATTGAACCATATCTTCTCGGTCACTCCCGAAAAGGAACGATTCGTGACTCCCAAGGAAATTGAAATGATCGCTCTTTAAATACTATATTATATAAAGGTCCAATTTTTGTTGCTGTTTATGTCAGTTTGCCACTCGGGCTTTCGTTTCCGCGCCATCGAAATCCCCGTCGCCCTAATCTGCCCTCAACACGGTGCCTCAACTCGCCATCTTGTCGAATCTCATCCTCGCCAGATATTTCCGTGCTCGAGCCTCTTGACAATCGATGACTGTCCGCCGCCGGTCGCATCCAACGGCCGGCTTGCAGCGTCCGCGCGAGCCCGGCGTGCATTAAAAGCGCCCCTGGAAATCTCGGCGTCGGCGCCGGCCAATTACTCACGGAGCATTAGCGAGCCGCGGTAATCCGTACGGAACGCTCGGTTCGCCCGGAGATTATTTCGGGCCCTTTCGCAAGGCCCGTCGACGATGGCGTGCGGTTGCGCGTCTAGCCGGCCGAATCTGCAGCAGCATGGCTGGCGTTCGCACTCGGCGCCGTAGAAAAGCGTTCAGCTCTTCGTGTAATGGTCGCGGCCATTACGCGCGCTGTTCGGATCGTGTTGTCCTGCCCTTCCTCGCGCTCTCGTTCGCGGGCGGGATTCTGCGAGAGAGGAGAGGGTTAACGGCGCGTCTCGAGGGAATAATACCGCGGCGCTCTTCGCCGTTCATTTTTAAGGACCGGTCTGTTAGCGGCGGAGGTCGCGGCGGCGCGGAGATACGGTGGCCAGGGGGTCGGATACGCAATCATAGCCATTCGGAACCGGGAGTATGTGATGTCACGGTCGGCTGCCGCAACGATTGCCCCCAGCGAGGTGCTTTATTTTAAAGGGCGTTTCGATGGTCGACGACTCAAAGCTACGCGGCTCGAGTGGGCTTTTTGCGCCGTTCCTTCCTCGACGCCGCGGCTTGATCGATATGCCGTCCTTGCTTTGTTTACTGGCCATTTTCCTCTTTTCTTGCGCGATTGTAAGCGCTCGCGTGTGTGTTTGTTTGTTTGCTGCTTCACCCCTCTAATGACTGTTTCTTTCTTTCTTTTCTTTTCTAGGTAAGTTTCCTGCTTCCGAGGCGCGGTCGGCACCACTCGGCGCCGGGTGTGACCGGCTGCAACGGGGCGGCGACTTTACCGACGGCGAGTGTTTCCAGGAAATCCGTGCCTCCGCGATCGTCCGCTCCCGGCCGTCCTTCGCCGTGGCGTCAAAACGTTGCAGAATTACGCGCGTTTTTTTTTTTTGCTTTAACCGTAAAGTTATTTAAAAAAAAAAAAGAAATGTTATTTGGCCTAAGAACTCTTTCAGTTCGTGAAGAACGGGTTTGCCTTATGTGCTATCGCCCCCTGGCGCACAAGAAAGAAATGCAACTGGCCGATGAAGAACTCTCGCATAAAAAAAAAAAAGAGCTTAAAGAACCCTTATAGGTTTTTCACTCGAACCCCTTTTAGGGAGACGCTTGAAATAACTCTCATAGACCTTTTCTCCTGTACTCTCGTCCCCAGCCACCTAATAGGCGTATCCGGTATGGGCGACGAAAAAATAATAAAACGTTTCAACCTGCAAATAGTAAAAGAATAAATGGGAGGCAAAACGAAAAAGGGTAACGGTTGCGCTTATATCCTAAATGTCTTCTATAGGCCATATGCGAAAATGAATAGCGCCATCTGGTTTACCGCGCGCGAACTTCATATGTCCGCCATGTTGGGGGGCGGGGGAGGGGGGGGTGCTGCGCCGTATTGTCCGTACTCGCCCGAGTGCCCGAGCTTGCGTCCTAGCGTCCTAGCCGCGTTGGCTGCGTATACGTTGCTGAAGCGGAAGGTGCAGGCTCCAGAAGTATGCCCCGGTACTGCAGTGTTCCGCGGTGCACGCGGAGTGGCTACAAAGATCCCTTCGGAAACAAGGTGAGCTTCATACGCGCGTAACTTAGTGGAACGGCCATCCGGCCATCGCGATTTGTTACAACCGTTTAGAGCTGTTCCGCTGTTTGTTGAACGCCTCGTGCGAGCTGCTTCTCACAGCAGAATGACTATACCAATACCACCTAGAATACAAGGCCTGCGCATGACGTTTCGTTAGTAGATCCCCGACCCGCCCCAAGCGGCAAACAGACTGAAGCTTGACGAGAGTAGGGGCCGCGTCGCAACTACGTCGCATTCACTTGCGGCCACAGCTGTGTGCGTGACTGCTGAGCGCGAGCTGATAGCGAGCTTCCAGTTCATCTGCAACGTGCACGCGAACACTCCCTCGGCCAGGAGCGCGAGCTAGCACGCGCTCCTGGCTTTGAGACGTGCATTCCTAGCGCGCGCGCTCGTTCTGCCGAAGAACGCTTCGAAGCAGCTACCCGGGTATAAACAGCGCCCTCGAAAATGGCGTCCAGTGCCAGCGTCCAGCGTCCAGCGAAGGGCTTTTCAGCCCTTCGCGCAGCAGTAAGGCAATTTCACTCATGCATTTGACGCTCCACGTGAACGCGTCTAACTTCATCGTATGCTATTGCAACAGACACTCGGCATGAGCATCTGTTTCGTTATCTGTTACACAAACCACTGAAGCAGGCGATGGAGCAGACGATGGAGCAGACGATAATGCTCATCCGGGCTAGCTAGGGGGCGCTGAGGGGATCTACTAGTGATGACGTTTAGAGGAGGAAACGCGCAGGCCTTGTGTTCTAGGTGGTATTGACTATACCCGTACATGTACGTTTCTCGTGCACGCGTAGCCACTGCACCAAGAACGTCAGTGCGCTCGCGCTGAAAGCAAGAATATCGAAAGCGGGAGTGCATGCATAAAATCTCGTTTTGGCAGGTACCACGAAAGGGTTGGTCCTTCGCTACCTCTTCGGCCGACTTTCAGCGCGTGCCCGGAAGGGTATCGAGGATCGAAAGATTAGGGAGCCACCGCTACCGCTCTGATGCGTGTGCCTGCTGGAGGTCGTCTTCGACTCGTAGTACGAATTCACAAACCCATCCCGGGAGCTCTAGCACCTCGGAAGGTCCCGAGTCCAGCCCGATGCTCATCGCAAGAACTAGTAACTGCTAGTAACTACGAAGAGTTTACTAGAAGAGGGCGAGACCACGCAGCAAAGAACATCGACACAAGATGACAAGAACCCCCCAACATGGCGGCGCATTTTTCCAGAGTATGATGATGATGATAGCTACAAAGAATTTCGCATATGGTCTATTGGCGTGGCGACGGCAAGTCAATGTTTTCGCCCATACTGGAAGTGACGACGATTCAAGATGGCGGCGCCCTTGAGAAAAAGGTCTTTAGGGTGCAAAATTTGGACAAGCCGAAGAACCCCTAAAGGCGCGTTCCCACCGGCGATGTAAAGCAGTCGCGCGATGCGACTAGGTCGCATCGCAAAATATTTAGATGGTCACACTGGCGTGCGCGATGAGCAAGTCGCTTCTCGAAAACTCTCGCTCCGAACGCCGCTGATTGGCTCAGCCGCTCCGCGACTAGATATCATCGCAAAAGGTTGGGTCAGGTAGCGACTGCTCACATCGCGGCGCTTTTTTCCCGCGATGGTCGCTTTTGCGATGAAAGTTATCGCGGGACTAAATCGCATCGCCGGTGTGAACGCGCCTTAAGAGTTCCTTTACGACCAGATTTTTTAGAGTGTACGTTTTGAAACCCGGGTTGCATTTTCCGTGTTCACGATGAATGTCCTACATCGAAAGAAGTGAACACGGAGTCTGGAGCACAGGTTTTAGTTTACTTTAGCGTCATGGGTGTTTACTCGATGGAGCTATTCTTTCAGGCGATTTTTTGTTAAAGAGGCCCTGCAATCATATTTAAGCGTCTACCTTTTTTGCTGTTTCCACGTCCCTTGGGGTTCGGGCGAGCCAGCGGGCACGGAGAGAGTAACTAAATATCAGTGCGTCATATTTGAACCGGACGACGCGGAAACCTCCTCCACCGACGAGGGCGACCCGCGGTACCGAAAGCGCGCTAAATGTGACGTTTTTGGTCCTGGGCTTACTACTGGTCAGAGCCGCTAAAAGCTTTTTTTTAGTCGAGATACGAAATATAAGTGTCGCGAACTGTTTCAATTATGTATGAAAGTAATTTTTGTTCAGTATTTTAGATCAGAAAAGAGACAAATGCAGTTTATAAAGTACGGAAACAAGAAATGACCCTTCGACATACCTGCCACCAAGCGGCGGAAAAAGCGGCGCATATTAGAAAGGGCTAGTGGGATGAGGCGCCGATGAACGGCGAGCGTAGAAAGGTCCGGAAGCGTAGAAAGGCAATTTGGCGGTATGGCAGCGCGAAGTGCCTCCCGTTCTGTACTGATCTTTACCCCGTGTTTGTTGTCGTTTGTGGCCAATGAAGTGTTATGCCGAAATAGTCTTTAATCGCGCAGCAAATGCATTGCGAGCCGCCCTGGCCGCCCGCTTCATGCAGTCTATCCAACACACACTTTAGTGGCGCCCTCTCGAGCCGTCGACACGGAGTGCGGCAGCCGTGAGCGCTCGATGAACTCACTATCCCTCCTCTAGTTCACGGCCACTCAAGCCAGGACCTACGACGTCATGGAGGAGGTTATTTTTTGCTTGTTTTTGTAATTCTAATTTGCCTATAACTTCTAAAATAAAGCGAATTTTGCGAAAAGAAAAGTTTCATTAAGTTACTACGTTCAGTGCGCTCAGGTTTGGTGCAAATTAAAAACCAGTCAAAATGCTGTTGCAGGGCCCCTTTAAGGACTGAAAGTCGACGGGGGGCGTGTAATTACGTATACAATGTTAACGCGACGTTCCCTCCTTTGAAGAGTACATTCGAGGAATATATTCAAAACCGCGAAGGAATAGAAAGGGAAAGAGAGATGACCCTCCCAGGTCTCACTTCCGAACTTCCGTGCGCGGACAGCAACGCACGGACCCATATATATATCACCGGGAAACAGTCCCCTCGTTCGAGGTTACTCCTCCCGGATCTGCGGAACAATTTCGAAATCTACGAATTTCTACGGATCGATATCGAAATTCACGCGCTAACTTTCTCTCTTAATTTTGTGCGCGTGTATCCGAAACAGCCACTTTCGTATTTTGCTCGCGCGCTAAATCAATATCGGCGTCTGCGAGCCATCCGAAACGAGCAAAAAAGACGGAGCGCGATGGATCTTTTTTGTTTTTCCCCTCTCGGTTTCGCAATTGGGCGAGCTCAGCTTGTTACGCCACATTTTTAATGGAGCGGAGCGCATTTGCCGGCTACCTCGTATATAGTGTGTGTTCTTGGGACGTTGCGCAAAGTATCCATCCCGAAAAAAGATCTTGCGGGCCGAGTTTTCGCAACTCTTCGCCCCCGCGGTAGCATGGCCCCGGAGTGTTCTCCGAGGCGTACTGCACTGCGAAGAGGACGCTAGTGGGTCGAGCAAGAACACCGATAGCCTTAACCCCCCCCCCCTCCCCCCCCCCCCCCCCTCCACCTTCACCGTCCCCTTTTCCTGGTTTTCTGTGGCACCGAGTTGGGGAGGGGAGGGAAGGAAGGCGATACTCTGCTTCGCGTATATCTCTGTTCCTGCAGTGTTGGTGGGGTTTCGGCGTCGGACTAGAAATAATGGAGAGAGCTCACCCGTTCTTTCGTGACACTGAGCTCCTACACTTAATCGCGCGAAACTACCCTCAGTGAAGTCTACAACATCGGTAGACCGAGGGCTCATTTTGGCAGGCTTACCGTGGTAAACCATTACGAAAGCTTCACGAGGAAATGTCCTCTCGGAACGCTACGACGAGTAATTGTACTGCTCCTCGCATCGTGTCTTTACGTCGGACAGTTGATAGATAAGAAGCCAGCACGTGCAACTGAAAGCTCACTCCCGTTTCCGTTCGCTCTGATTTCGACAGGGTGTCTAGCGACCGGGAAAACCGGGAATTGTCAGGGAAATTTTATTAGCGGGAAAAATCGGGGAATCGTCAGGGAAATTGTCAAAAAGCGAGCCCAGTCAGGGAAAATCAGCCGGCAACGCCATCGAGTGCCCTGAGCAAAGACTTGAGGACTTGGGGGCAGAAATATAGGCAATAAATTCTACTTAGAGCGAAGCACGGGCTTTGCTCACCCGATGAAGAGTGTGCTACCCGATGCAAAGTGAACAACCGACAAATCCAGTCCAAACCATGCATTGGATTGGATTGGATGGAGAGCGCGACACTAAACTAGATCGAGTTAGAGCTACTAGATTTAGTAACAAATGGGAAAGCCGCAGACTCCAATCCAAGCCTTAAGCCGAAAGTATCCGAAAGTTCATCTGGCGGCCATGTTGCCATTTGGTTATTGATGTGTGTGGTTGAGCGTCGTGTTTTCATCGTGTTTCTGGAAGCGGCCTCTTCACTGACGATGTCAGCGGCAAGAAAGTGCTTGTTTAATCCTGACTGGATGGACCCAAATATTTGGAATATGCAAGTTAGATTAGGCCCGTGCAAAATAATCCTCACTGTGCTCCATGCTCGATGCAGGCACGTAGCCAGGATTTTATTTCCGGGGGCCCCGCCTATGACAAAATGCTGTATGAGGGGGAGGGGGGAGAGGAGGTCCCAGCAAAATGGAAGATTTCGCGGGGAGGGGGGGGGGCCATGGCTCCCCCCCCCCCTGGATACGTGCCTGGCTCGATGCCTTGTGTTATAATGGTCTTATATATTTAACCGCCTCTAGAGTGATCAGAGAATTTCACGTGAAATTGCCAGGGAAAACCTGGAAAAGCCAGGGAACTTCAAAAGAATAATTCGCTAAACATAGCTTCTGGCTGTCCTCAGAGGTTTTCGCTACCGCACGAAGTGTGATTCTGAACCCGCCTTGGGGTACATCGGAACATCTACCCTTTCAAAACAGGTTTTGAAAGGAGTTTTGAAATAGTTTTGAAAGGGTAGATGTTCCGATGTGCCCCAAGACGGGTTTGGAATCACACTTCGTGGCGTAGCGAAAACCTCTGGGGACAGCCAGAAGCTATGTCGTGACGGCTGACGAATCGGACCGAGGTCGGCGAGTGGTTGAGTAGTTATTCCTGACACCTCTTCGATCGGGAACCACTCCCACGGGGCCAACCACACAGGAGGCGTCAGCAGCGTCCTCCTTTGCGACCAGTATGACCACGACATCCTCCGAGCCATCAGTGCGTTCATTTGGTCGGCATAAACCCGACGGAAATCGGCCACTGCAAGCGTTGCGACGTCGTGAGCGGCGCGCAGGTTGAATTCCGACTCACGCACGACGGGGCCCCAGTAGCGGTTGGAGGGGAAAGGGAACCCTCGGCGAGAGAACGGCGCCCGTTCATTCGACCGTCCCTGAATGTCTCTCGGCGCGGTTCAAGAGCCTCCCTATTTTTGTTGCCGCCGAGGCGTGTTTTTCTTTGAGGCGCTCGAAGGTTGCGCGCTTGCCGCCGGCGCGTCACGAGGATGCCGCTGCCGTAGCGAGCGCGCGGGGCTGCGTCGCACTCTGCGCGCACAGCTTATCCAATCTGGAGATTTGCCAAGCCGAAGGCGCTCTCGATTGAAAGCCGAGCTGCGGCCGGCCCGCTGTGAACCGCGATCGCTCTCGCCGGTTTGCAACGGGAGGAGACGGAGGCCGAGGGGGCGAACGACACGAGCATTTACGCGGCGCGTGCGCAGGGGTGCTCTCCGGTGACATGCGTGCCGATTAAACGTGGCATCGCGGGGGCGGAGATTGCGTCGCGATCCCTCGATCATCCCCTCCCCGATGCGGCATGCACCAGCGGAATACTTTCGGGTAGAGTAATTGGGGTCTTTACTCTTCTTAGTTCGATTAGTCCAAATAACGGTTTATTAAACGACTGACATTTAGTTAAGTCTTACAACTGGTTCCCACGATTTGCAACGTTTGCGTTCGCATGCACCGCAACAACCGTGATTGCTTCGCGAAGATACCCTTGCATCGCTTGCAATGCTGTGTGCAGCGAACACTTGTACCGGTGACTTTGTCGTTAAAGTCGTTTCGGTTGCATGGGAACGCAACTGACGCAGATGTGTGAACCAGGCTTTGCAATACACACTTCTGACCTCAGGAAACTTTCCCTGCCGTCCTCCTCGATCACACCTTCCGCGGGTGGCTTCACCGGGAACTCGTAAAACAAGGATCCACACCAGGCACGTAGCCAGGATTTTGTTTCAGGGGCCCATGACGAAATGCTGTATGAGGGGGAGGAGGGAGGTCCCAGCAAAATGGGAGATTTCGGGGGAACTGCGCCCCCCCCCTCCCCTGGCTACGTGCCTGATCCACACGAAGGTAAGCCGAACCCCCCCCCCCCCCGGCCGTTTGCGAGTTAGCGGGCGGATAACTTCACAGCCGAAGGGGATCGGACGTGCAGGTTGGCCTCCTAAAGCAGGGTGATATTCATTCGGGGCTTGGTATCCAAGAGCCAAGGCCTCTGCGGGCCTTTGGCGGCTGCTTACATTGTTTAGCAGCATTCTTCCCACTTTGGCAACCTATCCCAGAAGGTTTTCTTAGAGCCAGTCGAAAGGCTTGGAGCCCAAAGCAAAAATGAACATCTCAAAAAGCAAGCGCATACTCAAGACAAGGCACATTTCGAACGAAGCTCACAAGAGTAGTTAATAAGCACATTCGTCGACAGAGAAGGAGTTATACACGGAGCAAAACCACCTCCGAAGTTCGAGATCCTGAAAGCAGACCTGCACAGGACGAAACATCTCCGACGCGGAGCTCTATAAACGAGTGTAAGGTTACAGCGTTCACGCAATTGCCCCCGTCCGGTGCCCCTCGACTCCGGTGTCAGCCATGAGCCGTGCCGTGGAGACGAACGCGTCCGCGTCGCCGCGAACGCGTCGTCTTGTGTCGTCTGAGGACGCAAAGCATTGGCGGCGCGCGGCGGCGCTTGCACTGACGCTCTTCGCGTCGAGCTTCAGTGTCTTTGCCGCTCGTTGCAGGTCGGGGAATGCACCGACGGCGACGCAGTGTGCGTGCCTTGTCTTCTGGCTCCTGTTGGCGAGCATGGGAGTTCTGACGCACGGCGTTGTAACGATATCGACGATTCCACGTCCAATGGAGGCAAAACTGCTACAAGTTACGCGGGAGTCGGGAGCATCGACTTTTTCTTTGACTGACGGTGTCGTGCAAGTAGACCGATAAAGAAAGAGCGCGTTTTCGTTGACCATCAGATATGTGCTAGGGTAAAAAATGCTGTCGTCCCAACACCGTTCATGCGCGGCGCTGTTCATGATACTTCAAGGCCTTTCGGCGTTACATAAGGGAAAAGAAAAAAAGGGGGGGGGGCTGTACAGCTTGGTAAAAAAACAAAACAATAAAGCAATGCAGAATTCAAATTAGTACACATGAGCCAAAGTATTGCAGAACGTATTGACGTAGTTAAAATTCTACATAATAATAGATTTCGAGTGTTGACCGACTTTGGAGGTAATCCGGCGTGCAGATTTCCTCCCCATCAGGCAGCCATTTTCTCGAGATCCGTTTTAGTCGACCAACACGTTGCCCAGCGTTGCGATCTAAAAGCAGGGCCGTGCTCAATGAACCGGCACCTTGTCGTGTTCTTCGATTAATCATGCGAGTTCTTCGGCACGCGTTTTTTTCCTTCCTCTCTTGATTGCAAGACTCGCTACTGATGCGCTGAAGTTTTCCATATGCTGGCAGTGACTGGTTTATTAGCGCCTGAAGTTTAACTTCCGCTTTTCCGCTTGTGCGCGGAACGCAGACCGGTGAGCTCCTCTGTTCAGCTGGGTGTGATCCTTCTCTCTCTCTGTATATATTTGTGTGTGTGTGTGAGAGAGAGGAAAACGAACACTATCAATACATATGTCTCTCGATGTAAACTTTTGAGTTTGATATGAAAAGATTTGCAATTTGGATTCGCCGTTTCCGATTGGTAGCTTCGGTAGTGTAGAAAACCCTTAGAGACGGCTTTTTTTTTTGGCAACTCAGTTGCGGAAGTCCGTTTCGAAAGGAATTTTTTCTGGCGCGGGGGCTCAGTGAGTGGGCGTTTGTTCTGCAGGTAGGATCGGATGAGAATATCGTCCTTTGTAGACTGGAACAACAAAAACCACTTCTGGAATACTTTCGACTGGCCTACGCCTTCTTGACGCAATAGATCCGGCAGATGAAATCTCCAGCGCACCGGCAAGAGTAATACCCTGGGGACTCATTTGCGACGAACGCTCGGTTTCGTCGCGTCCGCGCCATCGGTACCAGCTCGGACGTGGTGTTGGACGTCTTTTTCGGCCGCACAGCAGCAACTCCTGTGACAACGCCATGGATGAAATTCTAGCGGGCTGTTTTGCGCTCCGATAAGATAGTCGATACGATGCGTGGGCAGAGGCACCGCAGAGTATCCTGATCGAAGGCAACCAGATGCAATCTACTGAAACTCTCTAATAATACGAGGTTGAACGAGTGTTGTTCGTACGCATTTACGTGACCACGTACCGTGACGTAGAAATCTAATAATCTGCCACGTAGGCGATAGGGAATCAGCCGCTCGATCAGATGTATGCTTTCACGAACTCATCGGTGAGCTTTGAATGGAAAGGCCACGAAGAACCATCAGGTCCGTTGTGGCAGACTCGGAAGAAATGAAGAGCGCCTTAATTCTACTTCTTCTGCCCTGGTCGGCGCCATGTTTCTTCTCTGTTGCCTCCACGCGCACGCTACCCTGCACGCATTTAGCGTAACTCTGATCTCTTTTTCGATACCGAGGCTTATGTACGAATATCGTTACACAGACAGAACACAAGCGCGCAGATTGGTAAACAGCGAGCCATAAATGTCCCCTGAAGGAAGGACATGATGTTTTTCCTCGCGATGTTACGTTTACCGCCGCGTAATCCACGTGTACTGTAGTGCGCGCGCGCGTCTGTTCATGAAGACAAGCTGCTTCCGGTGTGTCCCCTCCGTCCCCTCTTCGGCGCCTCTGTCGGGGACGAGCCACAACAGCGAGAGGGGCCGCAGCGGGAATTAGGCGGCGTGATTCCGCTCTCGCTCTTCTGCGGAAGAAGAGCGGTCCGTCGACCAGATAAGAACCCAGATGTCGGAAGAGGGTCGGGGACTCCCGTCTCTTCCTCGACTCGAGTTCCCCGAGATTCTTGACGGCCTGCTCTATCGTACTGCGCCGCCTTGGACTTCGTCGTCGCGTGCCGTCGAGCGCGCGGCACGTGCGCGGGCTCATCCTGTTTCTCTCTTCTGACCGAATTTGTCGACGAGGCGGAGCGCTGTCTCTCTCGCTCTCGTGCTCGTTGGGGTTTCTCGGTTTTCGCGACACATGCGCGATGAATGGCCGTGCCGCTGATACGGAACGTCGAAGGCGTCGTTGAGAGAGCAGTCTTCTACTGGGGAAGCTCGAGCGGGAAGCTGAAGAGGTCCCGGAATTCGGGAACGAACAGTAAAAGGTGTAATGTAGACACGTTAAAAATTCCGTCCTAACTTTTCTTTTGATCTTACTAGTAGGAGCGTCGTAGTAGCTTATCGAAACCTGACGTAGCCCTCCCCGTTGCGGCGCTCGCTGACGCACGATAGCAACGCACTAGAGCTGTGATAAAAACTTGCAAAAGTGACGTCATCAACGGGGTCAGGAACAACCTCGCTCGCCAGTCGCCACTAAGCTGACTCGGGGATGCCTTCAATGACGTCACGGCACATCTGGACAGATAACAGGCGGAAGAGAGGATCGCCGCACGACCGGCGGGAATAAGGACCGGCACGTTGGTTACAAACAAGTTCTGCGTCTGCCCGCGCCAGGTGTGCACCGCGCGCGCGCAGAAAACCGAATTCGCGTGAAGTGAAGCTGACTGGCGCAAGCGCAGCGGTCGCTCAACAAGCGCCGCCAGCAGCTGCGTGACGTCAGGGACGCGTGCTCGTCTATAGCTGCAAGTGGTTTTCCATCCATCGACCGCAAACCAGGACTCTACGTTTGCTGGTGCGCTTTCTCCTTCCTCGCCTACACACGGCGCATCGTTGTACCACGTGCGGCTGATAGACGAGAAAACAGACTGAGAACGGACGCAAAACAGGCGGCACTGGCACACCAGAATAGGAGTACTTGACCAATTGGAAAATAACCTTTCTTTCTTTCAAATTTTTTAACGGTTCTTGTGCTTTTGCGATTCTGTTCTGACCGGAGACGAGCGAAACCGCCCTGCCCGAAACCGAGAAGCGATGCTGCAAACAGGGGGAAGCGGGGACGTAAAGGGGCAGACGGTCTGCTGCGTATTGGGCGGGTTTCCCTGCCTTTACCGGCGCCCTGCTCTTTCTGCGCGCTAGATTACGATGCGCGGGTGAACCTGGCTGCGGCATATAAAATTGACGACATCCAGAACGTGGAGACGTGTGGGCTGGCGTTACACGCTTCGCTAATCACGCTCGGCCCTACTAGGTAAATTGCGCGACGAAGCGAACGCGACTGCTCGCGTCTTGCCGCTATTACCGTCGGCTAATGGATCTCTCTAATGACGACGCGGTAATTGTTTCGACTCTCCGCGCGACCCGTGATTGTGGAGAGGTTGCATGGTCTAAACAGGAGAATACCGTATCGTCACTACCCAGCCAATGTCCCGTTAAAATTATAAACTTTTTTTTCTTTTCACGCGCGGGATTAACGGTGTGGTTTTTGAGTTGACACAGCTGTACACCAGGAAACACAACGCACAAAAGAGCAGCAGGCAGAAATGGTGTGTCTACGCCGTAGTTGATGTGTTCTTGTTTACGTTGAACTGCGCAGCTACGCGGTAATATAATCCCCCCCCCCCCCCCACACACACACATACACACTCCTCAGCCTTCAACACTGTGTGTTTGAGTGTGTGTGGGAGGGATTATATCAGGAAACATGCATTGCCGTAGTGATGCTGGCATATTTTTCTGATTTAGCGACAATTTGCCACCAGCATGACAGAACAAACGGAGAACAAAATTATTGTGAAGTTTCGTGAGTTTGCGTAATTGTGTCCTGTATGCTCTCTAATGTTATTTATGCGAGCTGCGCTAAATGTGCGCGTTTTTGTTGCCGCGGCATACAGCATGCCGCTTGCACGTAATGTTTTTATGCTGCGTGGTTATTGCCGGCAGGCGGGCCTGGGGCTAAAGCCTCTCAAAGAGGGAACGTTTGGCGAGGATTATGCGTTCTGCGTTTTATTGAGAATAGCTCGCTTGTGTTCTTCCTTTTTTTTATTATTTTTTTTTGGTCGGGGGATCGCGGTGAGCGTTTTTCCAGATAACGGTGGTCAATCTTTTTTATTTTATGTTTTTTTTTGAGTTTGCAGCCGTAGACGGCGAGCAGAGCCATACACGCAGCGTCCACGCGATAAAAAAAGGTGGTCTGGGCTCTGAGCTTGCCCTAACTTTCTCTGCAACGCCGGATCTAAAAAAAAAAGAAAAAAAGGAAATAAAAGCTTGTAGAGGAGACCAGACACGCGGCCATCTTGCGAGTTCGGCGCCCGGGCCGACGTCGAAGCCGGCCCCGACCGATCCTCCGCACTCGCGCGCCGCAGGTCGGTGGGAGGCAGAGGCAGCCGCCGTCTGCCCCTGAAATAGCCCGGGTTTCAACGGGGGCGCGTTCTTTGGCGGCGGGTAATGGTCGCCGTTTGAAGGAATCGGCCCCTCTGCTGCTGACGCCTCGTGCGGAGCGCGTCGGGCCGTTGCCGATATACGAGACGCCGGCGTTGTTATCGCGGTTCTCGCTTCCGTTGTCGGGTTGCCGCCTCGAACTTTTGGCAGGAAGCAACTGATTCATCGCGCGATGCGCTTTGTCGTGGGTATTGGCCACGGTTGCTTCAAGACCTGTCATCACCGTGGCGGGGTACCCCTAGATCAGACGCGTTTGCTTTAGCGGTCACGTGGTTTATGGGCCTGTTTGCAATACGAGCTGCGGAGGCGGCAGAGATCGTCTGCTATCGTCTCCGCGCTTTCCCGCCCCGCTTTCACGACTCCTTCAGGCGCGGCAGCAGCATTCGCGCGCTGCCATTCTGGGCAAGAGGCATCCACCATTCTGCGGCTTAATCTGGGCTCTCGAGTCACTACTGCAGTGCGCACCTTCTCTTGCGACCCTCGCATCTCCTTGCTGCTGGTCAATGAAACACCGTGGTGAATGGTCGGAGTGGCACGACGCTCGAGTAGAGCCGCGCTCGGTTAATCTGGAACGCCTGAAATCATCTCGACGTTGAAACAATTGGTGCCGACTGATGTCCTGTATTTGGCAGGCGTTGCTCAGAAGAAAAAGTGTCAACCTTTAGAACTAATAAGCTAATAAATGGTATAGCGGAATCGCGCGCACGTTTTAGTTGCAGGAAAAATTGCTATACGCGTTACGTTCGTTCGTAACCACGGGCCAGCTCACGCGCGAGCTGGGCAGCACTTAGCATCCAGTTGGGCGTCGCCGTCCGATAGGGAGTCTGGCACCGCATTTTATCCACGACGTTGTCCGTTGAAGGTGCAGGTTTTCGGCGGCAGCAGACGCCTTACGCGCTCCCGATTTCGTGGTCTTCATCTCCGTGTGGATGTTTGCTGGGGCGTTGTTGTTTTGTCCGACTCGAGGTACGTCCCTCGGCGAGCAACGCCTTCTTTCAGATACAGAGAAAAAGGAAGAGCTGCAGTGTCGCCCGGAGAGAACAGGCGCCGGTGCGCGCCGGCGATTAGAGCGGAACACCCGGGCTTCTTCGTTGCTTTTATTGCTTTGTTGGCGCAGCCATTTTGTTGTTTCGATAGTTTTCGTCATCGTCAGTAGATTCCGACACGCTAAGTGGCAAGGCGCTGAACCTCATTAAAACTTCCGGCGTCTTTGGGCGCGGTGGCTGTCGTAGCCGGGTGGACACGTAAACACGTCGTAAAGACGCGTCTTGGACGCGATGCTTGCGGAGGCCGATGACACCGATCTCCGGCTGGTGTAACTTGCGATCAAAAAGTGGCCCCTCGATTTCCGCCCGATGACGTCATCCTGGTGTCATGCCATCGCCAGTCGCGATCCCCGCAGCGGCGTCCCTACGGCTGTGGTGTATGCAGCAGTCGCATGTTCCTCCATAGGTCGCTCTCCAGTACAGCAGGTCAGGAAGCCTGGTATCCAGGAAGTTGGTACGCGTAGCGCTGCTTGACGCTCGCGTTCGCTCGTGCCTTTCACCAACATTTCTGATGTCCGCCAGGATTGCGACATCCGACAGCCTGACAGTCCAGCTTTGTGACGTCAGTGTGGCCACTTCAGGACCTCTTTGGATGTATGGGCAGCATGGGACGCTAAGCACACCAGTCGGAGACGCGCTCAACGCCATGGATTGGACAGCGAGAGACGCCGCACAGTGGCAGCGAACGCGTCCGTCCTGGCGTCGCCGCGTGCTTAAGGTCGCGCTCGTTGCGAGGTACTGCAGGCACGCTGTCAACAGGGGTGTATCTCGAAGCAAACGTTCGTTTGCGACACTGAACTGAACCCATTCGCAAAACGCCCTTCGCGTTAGAACCTTTCGCGTTTCAACCCCGCTGCTCATTTGTACCCGTCTCATTTTTGAACCCGATTCTCATTTGAACCCTTCTCCTTTGAACCCAATCCCCAAAGCACACCGTTCGCGTTTCGACCGCTGACCTTCTCGGTGAACCCGTTCTCATTTTAGCGCCGTATTTTCAAACCAATCGCCTAACGCTCTTTGCGCTTTACCCTTTTCTTAACACACCCTTCATCAGTTGAGCCCGCTCGCCCCGAAATCTTTATTGTTTAATTAAAACTCTGTCTCAAAACACGTAAGCGGCGTTTTAACCTTTTTTAGAGTGCTCTTGTTCAGCAGTCTCTATTTCTGTGTTAAAAATAAATGAAAAAAATAATGGAGATGTCGGCACTTTTATGCCAGTACGCGTACTCCATAACAATAATTATTTGACAAAACAATAGCAGATCTTGAAAAGCAATCACACAAACCGACAAAATCCCATAGGAGATTTTGCCATTGTACATATTATTACAATTCTAACGCATGTTCGTCGATCCATTTTTCGTGGACGGCAGCATCACAAAACAACGGCAAAAGCGGCAGGCCTTTTCGCTCTTCTGTGCACCTCGTCGCTCACTAAGCGCCGCCGCCACCTCCAGAAACCGCTAACGGGAGCGGCCCCAGCGATACCTGGCCTGCCAACCCTCGCATGAATCATTTTAACGCTTTTTGTGAGGTACATTGCATTCGTAATATCTTAAAATATTTTATTTTCCATACCATCACGTTACAAACGATTCGCAAACGTATACCATTCAAATCGTATGGGTACTCGTTGGGCTACGACAATATGTGATGAGACGCATAGTGCCAACGTTATTTGCCGCAGAAGCGCAGGTCATCGCACTCAATGCAATCCATTGCAACCTCGACCAACTTTATTCACCGGAAGATTTGTTCCCACAAGGTGTTAGTGATTAAACTATCGAAGACGACCGCAGCAACAAAACACGGACCATTCAGGCGAAAGATATCGCCTTCGCCCTCCCTAATCCTGCGGCGTTTCTTTTTTTGTTTTTAGTGTGCGGGTGCGGTGACGTGGCGGGAACTTTTTGCAGGCGCACGAATTTTTTCAGCAATATGCATTTTCAGTCGTGAATCGCGGGATGCCGGGTATTATGCTCATCTGGAATGCCTGCGAGGATATTGAATTATTTACGACCGGTGCGGAGTGATCGTACAGATCTACGACCATTTGTATATTTATGTGTCGTCCGCCATGCAGTGATGAGTGCTATGGGGCATAAATTGCGCCGTGGCGAAAGTCTGCTGCATCGCGCCAAAGTGCCGTTTTGGCTAAATTGCAGCACCTGCGCCGAAATAGGCAAAACAAGAAATTGATATATTTTTGTGGTTGACCTAATAAAGAAGTAGAAGAAAAGCAGGTAAAGTATATTTTATGGCGTATCTACTACACCGTACGCGCGTTTCCCGAACATGGGGTCAGGCTTTTTTGATGAAATATAACCTGCCTGCCCTGAACACACCTGACAAGCCGCCGTCACGGGACATTCGCTGCATTTGATTCGTTTAATCGATGAAGAACACGTGCGGGAAAAGATTGTCCGATGCGCACATCTATCGCCTTTGGCGTTAATTTGGATTAATCAGTTAACTCATAGCGTCGGCTGTATGGCAGGTGAAACGAGATTTTCCGTGCTCGGCCACGCTGAAAAACTGGTTGATGCGCTAGCGGCTTGATCACCGACATCCTCCCAAATTTTTGAACAATGTCGGCGATGTCCAGGCAAAGTCGCGACAAAACATTGCAAAAAAATAGTAGGATGGCAGCTTTGCGATAAGACGAACTGGAAGCCACTGTATTCAGGTGAGATCAGTTGATTATTATGTCTACCGTATACACTCCGTGGCGCCCTCACAACCCTCGCGTCGAGCGTCACCGCCGCGCGTTTTGAGGTAATAGCTGCTGGCATGGGTAGACGTCCGGTTGGCGATGTACATATGGTGTAACAAGTACTATTACAGGTCTACATTCTTTGATCTCGATTGTACGATATTTATTTTAAATGCTGTCTCGAGAAGAAAAAATATGGTGCTTTGTTCAATAAATCTAAGCGCAAAATTAGGTTTCCATAATATTTTCGGGTGGCTGGTTTTTTTTCAGTTTTAATATTCAAGTTTTAGGTTTTGGTAAAGATGAAATTTGGAAAGGCTTATTTTTACTGATAGACGTGTGCTGCTTGATTATGTTGGTTTTTGGTGGCATTTTACGAAACAATACATACAGGCTAAATTAACAAGATTAACAAAAGTGGGAGGGTAGGGAGGGCTTTATCTAACTGAAGTGTGGTTCATTTTATCAATTTATTTAGTACCCATTGTAAATAGAACCTACTCTGAACAGATCCTTATTTTTCAAAAAGAAAGCTCTATGCTACGCCTTTATTGCCCTATTTGTTCTTATTTCAGGTAAAGTAAGGCAATAATATGCTCCACTATCAAAGAGAAACCCTCAGTCAATATCAAATATAAACTCATTTAGCGTACAATCAAATTTTTTTACCTTTTCAAGTATTATGCTAACAGTTACAGGCATCTGCATAAAAACGTCATTGACTGCTCCAAACTAATATTTCGCCTGCTTTACAGAACCTGCTCAAATGGTCAAATGCCGCTTCCATCTATTATGCCGTAGGGTGCTCACTCTAGATGTCATTCTCCAAGTAGCATTTCAAAACATGTTAAACTACAGATGTACGGACATAACGTCATTTGTTCCTTTATTTCAAGGTTTCCGTGAGTGTATGCTGAAATTATTGCTTTTTCCCTAACCTGATCATGTACAAGGTTAAAATAAGAGAAGTAGTTTTGAGAATAGTGCCAAAAACAGAAAGTATGTTTTAGTAAGTTTGAAATGAGAAAGAAAAACCTTTTTGAGAATGGTGAAAACCGAAAAGTATGTTTTGAGAGAAAATTTTGAAAGGAGAAAAGGTTAAAATGAGAAAAGTCGTTTTGAGAGTGGTCAAAACGCGAAAGTTCGTTTTGAGAACGGTTTAAGTGAGGAAGGAGAAAAAGCCAAAGTTGTTTTGCGCAGGGTTAGATAAGGAAGGTCCAAAACGAGAAGGTAGAAGCGGGCAACGGGTTCCAAGCCAGAACCACCCGTCAACAGAACTGACGCAAGGTAGAAAGGCGCGCCGCTGCGTGGATCAACCTCAAAATGCTGCGTTTCTCTTTTTTCGGGGGGGGGGGGGGCTATTGGAAGGACGCCCCTCTGCACGCTCGCCCCGACGGGAAGTCCGGCCGTGAATTCCAGCGGAGGGTGTTTCGGCGACTCCCCTCGCGCTCTCGGCGGGTCCTCCTTGCCCCCGCCGCGCGAGGAGGCCTCCCCTCTGCTGGGAGGGAAGGTGGACTGGATCGGAGAGGGCGTCGTTTCACGTTCTCTCGGGCGCAACCTTGGCGTATTTATCGCTTCCGCTCCGCCTATCTTGCCTCCTATCTATTCATCCCTCTCCTACGGCCGAGTTTAAACATAGTTCAACCGGTTGATCGTACTTGAGCGAGACAGCGAGGGCTGTGCCCGTTCCGTGGGTATCTCTCTCTCTCTCTCTCTCTCTTGCGCGTCAACTCGTGCGTCGTCGAATGCCCTCCCCTTGACCATAGCCCTGTTTCCTTTTCTTCTTTTCTTCTTGGATGTGTATGCGAAGAAATGAGCCCAGAAATAGAGGACACGACAGTGACAACACTCCTTGCCGCTGGTGCTGTTGACGCATTTTGCGCTGCTGTACACTGCGGAAGGACGGTTAGGGCGAACAGCAAAGAGTACAGCTGTTTCAGTTATACTCAAACAACGTATATTTTACATCCTGAATTGGTGTCACTAATGAGCAGATTCCATCACATGCTCTGTTCTTAACCTCTACAAGAAACTTAACGTAGTTTGCGCGTAGTCCATATTAATGCTTCGAAGTTTTCTTTCGAATTTAGTTGTCAGAATTTAGGAGGCACTTTTTATACAAGTATACGCTTTAATAAAAATAGTAAGGGAACTGATCTTAATTCACAGTATAAATGGAAAAATAGAGACGCTCTACAAAAGGTGAAGCTTTAATTGTTGTTTTGCACTGGCGTTTTTGAGGCGGAAAACGATACATTGTTGTTATACATCAGAATTTTATGTATATGGTCAAAGAGTGGACTGCATATTTCCAATACTTCTTCTCCTTACAGAAATATGTCATACAAAAATATGTAGTATAGCCAATGACAAAAAAAATGGCCTGGAGCGTCTGCTACCTGCACGCGCTTCCGCATTTCAGCTCACTTTGAACGGATAATAATAATAATATTTATTTTGGTTCAGCAGGACCGCGGCGCCGCAGAAGGCAAAGGAGCCCATACCATGAAGGCCATGCGGCGCATCTAATGACGTTGGGATGAGATTGAGTACTGAAGATGACAGAGAGGTTGCTGACGATGTTGAAATGGAGCTTGTGGGTGAGGGTGGCGGGATGATGTTACGGGTGATGTGGGTCCAAAGTTGTTTTGTGAGTTGCTCGCTGGGACGGTTATCTTTCAGCTGGTCTCAAGTCTGGCTGTACCCGGGGAAGTGTCCGGGCAAGCCCTCCAAGGTGGAGTGTTGCGGTTGCTTCACCGTGCGTGCTTCACCACGTGCTCACTCGGGGCTCATAAGGCAGCTGAAACGTCATTCAAGGTAGCAGGCGGGCTGGTGGCGGAACAACGGAGACATCGCCCTGCCTTTCTCATTCTGTCCGTGAGCGTGTACTTCTCCTCTAGCAGGTTAAGCCTGGACCAGAGCTGAGGAGAATAGGCTTGGCAGAAGTGCCCTTACTGCATATGCGTTTGTACAGCTGAGGCACTTTCCTGGCATCAACAATGTG
>JAZHYW010053199.1:0-57691 GCA_037355805.1 Ixodes ricinus | reverse complement strand
ATCCAAATCCAAATGAATGAACGCAAATGAACAATTTCCGGCATTTCCGGCTTAGCCGGGCTCAGCTGGCCGGCTAGCCTTCCTACTTCCGGCTTGCAAGTTGCCGGCCAGTAGCCAGTTGCCGGCGACGGCGAGCCAGTGCAGGTCGTCTGGTGACGGGGTCCATGTGTTCCCGTGGAGGCATGTGTCCGAGAAGTCGCGGTGTGTGACCCGTGTGACCGCTAAGCGTAGAAGTATGTCGAACCCTCTGCCGACCGAACTGCACGACCTGCAGGAGTTGCGGGACCACCCGGAGAGAGGGGGATCCGTGTACAAGCATTACCTGGCCGCCGCCGTCGACCTCGCCGCTGGCACCGCCGGTATGTGCAGGGCTGCCACGCACCTGGGCGCTCGGAGTGCGGCATCTTTCGCGCGCCGGATTCAAGCGAGTCGGTATCATCTACCGGCTCGCCCAACCGGAAACGCTGCTGATGATCAGTTCGGCTTTTCAGACGTGCCGCTCCTGGCATGTCAGTATCCCGCAAGCATCTTTTAATTGTAGGCGAAAAGCGTAGCCGCCACTTGTAAATACAACTTCGAGGCTCAAGCAGCGCTGAGAATAGACGTTTTTCAAAAAGAGTTCCTCGCATGCGCAGTCCCTCCTCACGCAGCGGCGAAAGCTCGAACTACGGTTCGCGTCCGAAAGGAGAGTTGCGCTACCTCTCCTGCCTCCTCCACGATTTTGAGGAGGCAGCAGAGGTAGTGCAACTCACTTTTCGAACACCAATCACACTTCGAGGTTTCGCCGCTTGGTGTCATCTTTAGGTGAAAAAGAATCCATTTACAGCGTATGCGTAGCCCTCGCGCTATGGCTCGGTTAGCCATGCATTTACCTGGCTGGCTTGCTAAAGCCATTTGCTTGGAGCGTTTGCCACTAAAGCTGAACCTCACGGAAGGTTAAGTCTGCTCAGTGGACAGTCCTTGTCCGGAACCAGGCCTTGTGTCACGCTGCCTTGAATGTGTTTTCGACTGGCGTGTTTAGCGTCCTATTCTGCCCATACATCAAAGTAGTCCCAAAGTGGTAACAAATGACGTCACAAAAGCTGGAGAGTTGGATGTCGCAATCCTGGTAGCTGCGCATAAAAGTTCTGAAAAAAAAAAAAAAACAGTATGAAAGATAGCGAGTGTTTCTGTCGTCGCGGCATCCCACCTCCTGGCTGCCAAAGCTTCCATGGAGTGTCAAGCTGGAAAGCAACCTACCGCAGAAAAGGCGTCCACCTCGTACACCACCTCTGCTGCAACACCGCCGGAATCGCGGCTGGTGACAGTGTGACACCTCTGTGATGTCATCGGGCAGAAATCGAGGAACCACTTTCCAGTCGGAGACGCTTTCCAGGCATCATACTTGTGTGACCCGATGGCCCACGCCTCTCTCCTGTGCAGGCGGAGCGGCCACGGTGGCCGTTGGTCAGCCACTCGACACGGTCAAGGTGAAGATGCAGAGCTTCCCGGAGCTTTATCCCGGCAGTGTGGGCTGCTTCAGCAAGACCTTTGCACAGGTGCGTGACGTTCCTCCGGCTGACCAGTTTCGTTGCCGCATTGGAGCGTGAGACGAGGGACTGTTTTACCGGTAGAGTTCCTGTCCAGCTGCTCCAACTCCGAGGTTTCCGGTCGTGTGCCAAAAAGCATCGTACTGGAAATGAACCTGGTGCCTCTAAGATAGACTTGAGGTAGCTTTCAGTGTGATGCACCGGCAGCATGAAAAATGTATGCGCACGTAGGGTGTGCAATTTGCCCTTGCCTCCAACTGGCGGGGGGCAGTGTCAAGGACTTAAATTTGTCCGGGAGGCAGGGTTGGACATGCCGTTTCGTAATTCTGCGTTGTTGTCCACACACGGTGTTCCATAAAGGCCAGTTCACACACTTCCAGCTGCTTACGTCTGAGTGCGTTGAAACCTCGTGGGACGAGGGAACACATTCACGTCATCTTTTGGGTAACCGTGGAACATTTCTGATTTCCGTAATATTCCTACTTTTTTCGTTCGTCATTCTTTCTTTATTGGCCCGAAAAACTTTTGAAAATGTTATAAACAAGATTTTCTTGTAGATAGCATGTTACGACCGTAAATTGTCCTAAGAGGGTGGCCTGATTGGGGAGCCAAGCTTGGCGGGTCATGCCTCGGCAAAGCAACCTGCGGTTGGAACCGCCCAAAGGAAACAGACGGGACCGACAATGACTCGTGGGACCATACTGCACGGGCATCCGGTTACGGTGGCAGGGACTGCTCTATACGAGGGCTCACGTAGCTACGCCTGCTCTCGGTTGGATCGTCTGGCGGGTCGTGCCTGGACTCTCGTCTTGAGAGCCAGCTCGCTAGCTAAGTGTTGTATATATAGAGAGTTTGGTTGTTAATATTGGCCGAAAGTCGTTTCAATGACCTTGGGTGCAATGATCGACAGCTTATCTCATATGATATCTCATACCTTCATATCAATGGCGTTTGACTGGTGGTACACCTGTCAAGCGCCATTGATATTAATATTTATTTTTGTAACAGCACATACATTTGATCACTGCTAGACCCTTGCTCTGGTGAAACAGTTCCATGGCCACCTCATAGATGGCGCCAGCATGCTCTCTCGTCGTAAGAGAATTGCAAGAACACGGGCGTAAGCCAGCGCAGGTGTGTAAACCAGCCTAAAGGCTGACATACACTTCGTGCTTTCCACTTGTCCCTCGCTTCCTCCTTTCTCATATCGTCTTTACCTTTCAACTTGCCCCAACGCCACTCCTCTCGCAGTTTACGAGAGGAGGGTGGTAATAGGATTATCTTACCTGCAGAAGACCAAAGTTGTATGTCGGCCTTTAGGACGATCGCAGAAAGCGCCTGCGAAGTGTGGGCACAGCCTGAAAAATGTTCAATGCTGATTGTGGGGAGAGTTGGTGGGGTCGCACTTCTAGACATAAACAAGAAGTTCTCCCATTCGCAGGACGGGGTGCGAGGCCTGTATGCGGGCACACTGCCGGCCCTGGTGGCCAACGTGGCGGAGAACTCTGTGCTTTTCTGCGCCTACGGCCTGTGCCAGAAGCTGGTGCAACGGGTGGCCCAGGTGGGCCGGGTGCAGGAGTTGAGTCCCCTGCACAACGCGTGCGCCGGATTCCTGGCGGCCTTCTTCTCCTCCCTGGCCCTGTGTCCGACGGAGCTGGTCAAGTGCAAGCTGCAGGCCCTCAGGGAGTCCGGCCAGGGGGCGGTCAGCAGCTGGCAGCTCTGCCGGGACATCTACCGCCGCTCAGGGCCCAAGGGCTTCTTCAAGGGCTTCACGCCCACCGTGGCCCGGGAGATGCCCGGATACTTTTTCTTCTTCGGGGGCTACGAGGGGGCACGGCACTTGCTCACGCCCCGGGCAAGACGAAGGATGACATCGGTGAGCGGCCATTCCTTTCCGCTAAGGTACCTCCAACGGGTGTTTCACTGGTCTGTCGAGTGTCCCATACCACCCGTGCCTCAAAAGTGGTCTGAAGTGGCAGCGAATGGTGTTGTGGGAGCTTGCACGTAGTGCAATCTGATGTCGCATTCCAAGCAGAGTCGTAGACGTTGCGGCAAAAGAAATTATGAACGAACACTGGTGCTACTATTGTTGCTGCATCCCAACTCCTGGCTGTAGAAGCTTCTGTGAACTGTTGAAGCGGACAGCGGCCTACGGGAGAACGGGCTTTTGCCGTATCCATCTTTGCTAAGACGCGGTAAACATACCATGCAGAGACGCATTCTAAGCACTGTAGTCCCACCAACAAACCTGCTCGCGTGGTATTTGCTCATGGCGCGGTGGGGGGCTGGGCGTGGGCGTGTGGCTCCTGGCAAACATGCTTTCATGACCGCCCGTTTTTGCAGGGGTTGGCCGCACCATTGTGAGTGGAGGCGTCGGCGGCGTCTGCCTGTGGATCTCTATCTTCCCCAGCGGACGTGGTCAAGTCGCGCATCCAGATCACGGGCTCGAATGAGCCTGCCCTGTCCGTGGCCAGGCACATTGTGCGCACCGAGGGTACGTCCCTTCCATCCTTTGTGGGTTGCCGTCCCAATGGCAAAGCCTGGTGCCGTGGCCTTGGCTGGGGAAGTTGGATGCTTGCGCAGCGGGGGCCCGCCCACTCTTGCAGCTGCAGTGACCCCATTCTGGGAAGGCACACATTGCCTAAAACACATCTCTTAAAGCACATCTCCTACAACTAGTCAACTTGAAGCAAAGCTCCTAAAGCAAATATCCTAAAGCACATAGACTAAACCAAATCACTTAAACCACTCTTCTTGATAATGTAACAGCTGCTGCTGTCAACTGCAGCATACTTTCAGTGGTTGTTCGCAATTTTTTTTACAGCGATAGCTGTTACAGGTTTTTTTCATACTCAAATTAATGTAAAACATTTGTCGTCGATATCATCAAATGCTTGAGAAAGCAAAATCTCAAATCCAGCTGTGGTTTCCTCAGGATTTGACCTTGGGTCCGCCGCTTGCGAAGTGGGTGTGCTACCACTGAGCCACGCCAACTGCTGCAACGTGCCTCCTAATAAACCGCACCCATTGAGGACGGCATACGAGTCGTGCAGCACCCGCTAGATGACCGCATTTACTTTGACGTCGCATCGTGCCACCCCGAGTCTCGCGCAGTGTCCATTAGAGGGCTTCTGCATGTGCTAGTGAATAAGCAAGCGTGTGACTCTCCGTGCGACAAAGGGTCGGTGCGCACGTGCACTGGTGTCGCAAGGTTCACACAGATTAATCATTACGTTATTGCGACGTCATCACTGGTTGACTGCAAGATACACAAGGATACATTAAACCAAAGCCACGTTGCTCATACATCGTACAAAGGACGCGGTGTTCGCTGCAGCGACGATGACAATGTAATCTGCAGACATGTTTGCTTCGAACATGTCTGCAGACGGTTTTCGTACGACGTATTATTAGAAGCGTGACCGTGTCTTTAGGGTCCGACAAGGTGTCGCGGTTGTCGTTTTAATGCGGAGCACAAGTTCGTCTGCTTCTTTTGCAGCGGTTGTGGTGACGTCATAACGCCGAGCTCTGATTGGCTCTGATTGATGGATAGTGGGTAGACCCCAAAGGAAGCTGTCTTGAGGTCTACCCACTATCCTTCAACCAGAGCCAATCAGAGCTCGGCGTTCTGACGTCACCACAACTCTTGCAAAAGAAGCAGACGAACTTGCACTCCGCATTGCACCGTGGATTTGCACGGGGCTGATTATTTGTTTTCTCCACACGGCCCTCTCCGCAGGGGTGCGCGCGCTGTACAACGGCCTGGGCCCGACGCTGCTGCGGACGTTCCCTTCGACGGGGGCCCTGTTCCTCGCCTATGAGTACACCCGCAGGGTCCTCAACAGGGCACTGGACATCGAGGACTGACGAACCTGCGCCGTCCCGAGCGGATGCCACAGCCAGTTGCCACCCGGTCCTCTGTCGGGAATACCGAGCTGACCCGGTTGCTATTTTAAGGAATTGTTGCTCACGAACCAACCACGCTTTAGGAACGATAAATGATCCGCGACTCCGAGGGGCCCATTTGAAATGTGGCTCTTCGTATAGTGCGCTGTCCTGTTTATGTTTTAGGCTGTAAAATAAAACAATTGTTTCAATAACGATCTTTGTGTTAATGTGGGGCAGAGGCACGAGTAGTAATAAAAATAATGTATTGTGTGTATGTTTAGATGGCGGGAAGTTTGTTGGCCCCATCGGGCATCCGGCGTTTCCACTGTAGATGAAAAATTTAGGCAGTAGCAGTGCCACTGCTAGCCTCGGGTATTTAGCAAATGAGCGTCGCGCTGTAGTGACACACGACCACAAGCCGATGCAATGCTTGTTCAGATTGAAATGGACAGGGGTGGTTATTGAACCCATTATCCTCTAAGCCGGGCTCACACTCCTCATACCAGGCACGTAGCCAGGGGGCGGCCCATGGGCCGGGCCCCCCCCGAAATCTTCCATTTTGCTGGGGCCTCCTCTCCCCCTCCCCTCATACAGAATTTCGTCATGGGTGGGCCCCCCCCCCGAAACAAAGTCCTGGCTACGCGCCTGGCTCATACATCACACGGAATGAAGTCTGCTAACACGAGTCTCCGCAATATCCGCGGTTCGAACTTGCACTTGCCAAGTTTCTCATGGAACTCGTTGCCATGTGGGATTCGAAGCACGGATTTTGCGGTGACTCGCGTATGAATCTGTATGCAAACTGTCTTGTATGATGTACAAGCAGTGTGACCCAGGCTTTAGTTCTGCAGTGAGCAAAAGGCACAAGCAGTGAGCTTATGCTGGCAACCTTTGCTCTAGTCTGTGGTAAGATGAGGCAGAGCGCAAGGTGCTGCATATGCTTGTTTTGCGCACATTACCGTCCTTTTCCATGTCGGAGAATTTTCAATGGCACAAAGACAACTGCTGGAAGGGCATTGTGCAAATCGGCTAAATGTGGTGAGGATTCTTCCGCATGTCACATTTGACGAATGCAGACGTGTCCGCCGCACCACATTGACGAGAGGGGATTTATATGCATGTGATGTGGAGATATAATCTACTGGTTTATAGATAAACAGGGGTCCGTGCTGAGTTGGGGATGAAATTTGCAGGGAAGTGAATGTGCCGGACACTGATTGGAATCAGAATTATCTGATTGGTCATCTTTGCAGCTAGAGTGCTTGCACTGCTCGCTTGCTGACTGAGTACATTCTTGATAGAGAAGGTGTCCCAAGTCACGAGGCTCGATCTAAAATGGACCGTAAAAATTGGCGCCTGCACGTAGCAGTCTAAATTTTTCATCAAAGGTGTATTTCACAGGTCGGTTTTTTCTTTGTAAAATTACGAAGCGTAGCTTCGTAATTTTATTTTCGTAGCGTAGCTCAGTAATTTTATTTTCGTAGGGTAGCTTCGAATTTTATGTTCGTAGCGAGCTTGTAATTTTATCTACGAAGCTAGGCTTCGTAGATAAAATACTTGCAAGCTATGTGTATCTTCTGAAGGTTGACCTCATAATGAAATTTCCATCGGAGTAATCCAAATAAAGGAGCACAAGTTCGTCTGCTTCCTGCTCAGGGGTTGCGATGATGGCAGATTGCCGAGTTCTTATTGGCTGATTGAAAGGAAATAGTGGGTAGTCCTCGAGGCATCTAATATTGAGTTCTACCCACCATCCTTCATTCAGAGCCGATCAGAGCCTCGGCGTCGTTCTGATGTCACCGCAACTCCTGCGCAAAAAGCAAACGAGAGTATTTGGTTCCCTTTCCTCTTTTGCAGTAAACAGAAGATAGAAAGAGAAAGAAAGTTCCTCTGTATGAACTTGGGGCCAACTGACTTTTTCAGCCAAAATCTAGAAATACGACGAACATAGTGATAAAAACCAAAAAACAAAACTCTTATTGGTATTTGGCGGTGACTTGCACCACCTAGGCAGTGTTTAATTTTAGCTGACACTAAAATATAAAAGTTTATAATAGGGCTATTTTTGAAACTTAAAATCCCCGTGACAGATCTGGTTACGTCCTTGCCTGCCTCGCAGTATCAAGAAACTGGTGAACACCACAAGTGTCCACGCACTGCCACGCAGCAACCGATCAGCCGATCAGCCTGAACTAGCATATAGCCGCTTAGATAGTCAGCCCAAGCCAGCCACAGCAAGCAAGCAAGCGGACGCATTTCCGCGCTGATTTCCGTCTACATTTTTGGCGCGGTTTCTGCCCGTGCTTCGTTGTTGTTTTTGCTGAAGGAGAAGACACGCCAGGTTATAACCATGGGTTTGTGGGTGGACAAGCACCGTCCAGTGAGCCTAGCAAAGCTGGACTACCACAAGGAACAGGCGACGTATCTCAAGAAGCTGGTGAGTGCCCATCACCCCTCCGGAAGACGCCGGTTACATCGAGTGATTGCTTCGCATCAGCGCAAAAGATCGGTGTCACGAGCACGGTGGAAGAAGAGAGAGGGTGCATTAACGGGTGCCGCCTCACCATGGAGCAAGTGTGTCGAAGCAAGGTTAAAGTGGAGTTCCTGTATAGGCTGGGAGCCAGAGCTGCGCGTGCCGCCGCGCCGCTATTCGCCGGAATCGATCACGTGAGGAGCTAAAGAATCCTGCGCCGTGCAGGAAAGTAGACGCTGCACGCGCCCCAGCGTATGTTCCTCTGCTTTTTGCCCCCTTCTCCTCCTTTCCTGTTTTCCATGCGCGGCGCCTCCATTCGTCGAATTCAGTCACGTGACCGGCTGCAACCGATGGAGCACGGCTCCTCCACGCGCGAAGAGTGGCTTTCCCGCATAAGGATTTCAAGATGGCTGAACGCGTAACTCTGGCTCCCGTGGGGAGTCTATACATGGTTCGCATTGACGTCACGTCAACCGCCATTGCTCTGTACCATGTTCTTGTGCCCGTTCCTTTTGGGGCATATATTTGGCACCATAGAATCTGTTCTTCTCCCCAAGGCTTGCAAAGAACGAATTCGATTTTGCGAAATGTCTGCTGCAGAAGGTACGGGCACAGGAGCGTGGTACAAAGCAATGGCGGCTGGTACGGTGCCATATGACGTCACATGCAAGGCATGTATACAGGAACTCTAGCTCGAAGGTTCGATCCCAGTTCTGACAAGCGGCGTGACATGGCGCAGCATGACAGGAGCTAGGGGAACTATCGTTATTTGCACACTTGTTCTCAACGTCGCGCATCCTTCGCGATAGGCGTGCGACCACGGTCGCACCTGCGCGCAGAACCATAACCCGACTGCCCCTACTGGGAGATGCGCGAAGTCTGAGTGGAATTGCGACCCCTTTCTGGCCTTGTTCCAACGCCTCTATTCATTCCCTGTGTCACGAGTGTCCACGGCATCGGGCGTACCAACCGGGGGGCAAGGGGGTGCTTGCCCCCCAGTTCTCGGAGTGGGGGGGCAAGGCATGTGTTTTGCCCCCCCCCCCCCTGAAACAGCCGCCACTGGGCAGGGCAAACAGTGGCTGACGGCGCCCAAGGGATACCAAGCGCACCGCCCCCACTCAAAAACACGTTGGTACGCCACTGGTCCACGCATCAGGTGCAGGGCGGCGACTTCCCCCACCTGTTGGTGTACGAGCCCGTCGGGGGCCGGCAAGAAGACGCGCATCATGTGCCTGCTGCGCGAGCTGTACGGAGCCGGCGTCGAGCGGCTGCGCATCGAGCACCAGAACTTCGTAACACCATCCAAGAAGAAAGTGGAGATCGTCACCGTGGCCAGCAACTACCACATCGAGGTGAATCCCAGGTAGGCTGCTCCGTTCCCACGCTTGAGGTGCGCCCGCGGCCGCCGCAGTTCGCGGCCATCCGTGACCATCAGGAAAGCATGTGGTCACGTGGCGTTAGTGTCGCATGATTGTCCGCACATAATCGTAAGGGGGAAGGGGTGTGGAGAGGACATTTGGCAAGGGTGTTCTGCCTGGCAGAAAGCGCTGTTTGTGCCACCAACCTAGATGATGTATTAACATTAATTAATTAATTAATTCATTATAAGTTCATTAATTCATTAACACATATTAATTCGGCCTTAAAAAGACGAGAAAACGTGGGCCGAAAGAGTGGATATTAAGAACTGCATCTACGCTTGTCGTTTTCTGCCGTTGCCTCACTGGCGGTTCATTGGGCTAGCCCATGTTTTGTCCTCACACAGTCGTACCTTGCTAGGGGCATAGCGGGCATACGGTAATCTTTCATTATAACGAAGTCAAAGGGACTGCAAAAAAATCCGATATAAGCGTTAATTCGATAAAACCGATGGAGCCAAAAAAACAATGCCAGCAGCCTTGAAGGTGGACGGGAACACTGTGGAGCACTCTGACCGTATATTTAATCAAACAAACCTTGGTTATGAACATCTCGCGGCAGCTTTAACAAATAATCAAAATAATTAAGGGGAGTTTGCCGATAATTTCATCCGGGCATCAGTTCTCCTCGAACTGCTCCAGGTATCGCAAGAACTCTGTCACCTCCGCTCCACTCCACTTTGCTTTGAAGCAGCCGTAGGATGTTTTGCGTCTCCTCAGTCGTCAGCGTTTCCCGAGGTGCCTCCCTGACGTTGCTTGGTGTTTACCCTGGCCACACGCAATGTCTATGATCGCAGCATTCGTGGCCGGAGCAACAACGGGAACGTCCGCATCGACAAGCGCGAACGAATCGAAGTTATCTTGGGCGGCTTTGCCAACATGTTTTCACACACTCCTGTAGAGATCGTTGCAGCTATGGAAATAGTGCACCGGCTCGGCAAGCATGCTCGCGAGAGAAAATCCGACGTGCGCGAAGCAGTTGGCTATCTTTCATCTTCGGCTCGCATGCGCGCTCTCTCCTGCATGAGAATCTTCTCGAACCTGTCCAATACGCCTTGCCTTTTTTTGCAAAATGGTGGACAGTGTCGAACAGCCGATGCCGGAATGTCGAATTCTTTGGCGATTTCGGACTTGGGCCGGCCACTTTTCTCAACCTCTCAGATCTACGCGACATTCGGTGAACACTCCCAACCTCCCATACGACCTACGTGTGCATGTAGTACACCGCAGGCGTGGCTTAGGGGACCCCAAGGGATGATCTCCTCCGGGCTCCTATCGCTCCCTTGACCCGATTCCGACAGGAGCCGGGCAGCGTCGGCCACGGGCGCCGTGAGTAGCGTCAGAATGCTGACGCTGCGCCCGCTGCTGCCTGCCTGTGTCGGCGCGTTGGCATCGGAAGCGGCACTCTGCCAGCTCTGTCCGCTCTGCCCCCATCACTCGTTTACTCCGTTTTCCCAGTTTGCCGTTTCCCACGGTGGAGAAGGAGGAGGGAACGCAAGGGTCTCCTGTGCGTCTCCGTGTAGGCTTGCATGCTTTCGGCACCTCAGCCCTTCGTAATAAGCGTGGTTGGCCGCCGATACACTTTGAATAAACCGGTTAAAAATGCGTGCATTTCGGTCGGGACCACGTTAAACTTCGATAAAAGCGATAATTTGAAGAAAGTGATTTCGTTTATAACGAGGGATTAGCTGTACCTCTAACAAACGTGACGGCATGTATGGTGTATCACTACACACCTTCCTTTGAAATGCCGCGCCATCGACTGGGCTGGCTCCATACTCTTCCTCGCACTGCCATTGCGTGCTTGCCGCTAGCAGAAAGTGCGGTGGGCTGGCCGTTTTCGTGGCATCCCACAGTCGCTGAGCATAGGGTGCACGATCCGTTTCAGCGACGTGGGCATCTACGACCGCGTGGTGGTCCAGGAACTGCTCAAGACGGTGGCCCAGTCGCAGCAGCTTGAGGCAACCGCCCAGAGGGACTTCAAGGGTGAGCAGACGTTGCAAGCCCACACGGCAACCGAGTGACGGCGGCCGCGCGCCACCCTCGTAGTGGTGCTTCTCGCCGAGGTGGACAAGCTGACCCGGGAGGCCCAGCACGCCCTGAGGCGCACCATGGAGAAGTACATGGCCAGCTGCCGGCTGATCCTGTGCTGCAACTCGTGCAGCAAGGTCATCCCGGCCATACGCAGCCGCTGCCTCGGCGTGCGGGTGGCTGCCCTTCCCTCGATCAGGTGACGCCTCGCCGCATCCTGGGAACACTGCTGGGACGTTTACGGGCTCTTACGCTAGGTGACGCGAGCTATCATGTGATACAAAGGGTATATATAACCGCTGCCGTCCATCCATTTGGTGGCAGATGTTTCTGCCGTCGCCTTTGGTGCCTATGTTGGCAATCGAACCACATTTATGTGAATATAATGCGAGTCGAGAGGGACACGTCAACACCTCCTATACTTGGTGACAGGTTAAGAATGCATTAGAAGCTCAGTCTCCAGCACTCACTCACTGCCTTTTCCAGGCTTTGGCATATGCGCCCAAGTGCTACCATAGGCAGAAAGTTCATGCTGCAGGCAGAATATCGACTACATTATTAAAGGGATACTGCAATGAAATCGTAGCACCTACTTTATTGTCTAAATGTCGACCACGTTCTGCCCACACTGCGGAAACACCAATTTTGTGCTCGAAAAGACACCAAAACAGTTTAAAGCAAATAAACTGAAATGTCGTTATGTCAATCAGCGCTGCTCCGCGGAAGTACGGCTGCCAGCTGCGTGAAGGCCCCGTTGAACTTGCCCAAACCGGATTTTCTTTCTCTCCCGCACCTATTCAACTCTTGCTGGGAGCGGGCATCTCGAACAGCCAGGTTGTGACGCATCAATGCCACCATGTGGCGAAGCTCACAACCATGTCGGCCTCCTGTAGCCTTGCCAGTGAAAGTGCTACGTTCGGCAGACAAGGCATGGTAGGTTGTGTACAGCGTTATTATCAGGCACGCATTTCTATAGGCAGCCCGATGCTTCGGGTGCAGAACAGAACGAAAGCGATAACTATGTTAACTACACTGGCGTATGATTACGAAGTACACATCGTCGTCCGACGATTATACAGCTTCGATGATACAGCAAAGAAAAATGGTTATCACAAACGTGATAACACAAACAACGGGATTTGGCAGGTTCCCAGTAATTGCCGCATCTTGCCAGACTACTGTCGGGTTAGTTTATTGTTCAGGAGGCGCAGTAATACACACGTGATTGCGGGTCATGGAAAGGCTCAAGGAATGTGGCCTATGGACTTTTTTGAAAATCCCTCAAGGACCCTCGTAAGTCCCACATTGCACCGCGCAGCGTGTGGAATTTTGGGACTGTTGAGATGTACGCTCAAGCCGGCCCATACATACCGTACATCTTGGAAGTGGCTCAATTCATTGTCTCTTACCACTGCAAGTTCAGAACATGCAGGAAACAGAGCGAACACATCATAAAGCCGATACATACTTTGTTTTGTTATCGTCTTGCTTTTTTCACTTTATGAAATCGCAAAATGCTAAACAAACACAAACCGCTTCTTCCGATTATGGCTACTCCTTTGCGCACCATGCGTCGGATTGTCGTAGTGTGTCGAAAAGACGACGAAAGGTGCCTCATCTTTCTGGAATGGTTTATTGCTAGCACTGGCCTTATACACCAGATCTAGCCTTACCTGGTTTTCAAGTTACAATCTTGTGGCATTGCAGCCATAGCAGCTTGATTGTATTGTTCAGTTTGGCACAATATGGCCTCCGTAACTCTTGTATCTTAAAGCCTGCATGGATAGATGGGTGGTAGGGGTTTTGCCCATTGTATTGGGCAGTAGTCTGCACCACCTCAGGGGCAATGTCGCCACAGGTGGCGGACGTGCTGCGCCTGGTGTGCCGCAAGGAAGGGCTGCAGCTCCCGGACGCCCTGGCCCAGTCGGTGGCTGCCCAGAGCGGACGGAACCTCAGGAGGGCCCTGCTGATGCTCGAGGCGTGCCGTGTCCAGCAGTGAGTGCACCCGGGCCATCTGAGGCTGTGGCGGCGCGTTGATGCATCCTGCTTTTAGAACGGCAAAAACTTGCACCCTTTGGCATTTCGCAAAGGCGTTCTAAACTCGTAGCATTTACAGGGCCTTTTAGCGCTCCTCCTTTTGTGAGCGCAGTAAGGAGACCGCTCGAAGGCACCTTGTAAGAAACCACCACATTGTCAGTGACATCATGGTGCCACATGACGTCAAGGTGTCACGTGACGTTACTTCACTCGACGTCATTTCACACGATGTGATGGTGTCAGGTGACTGTCACATGATACTGACATCACCGAAACCACGTGCCACGGTCAGAAAGTCCCCGAGGCTGTCCCTGCGTGTGCTATGCATTTAAAAGGCTTCGAGACGACCGTGTACTGAACCCTGTAGCCATGCCGCGGCTGGCGTTGCCACGCGTTCAAATGCTCCGCTGTGGCATCTCGATCTGTTGCGAAACCTTTCCTTCACGGGAGTGGAGAGAATAGACGCCCTCTACTGCCCTTGCGAGATCCACAACTTGTGTACTTGCTGCAATGAGACATTTCGGTTTTGATGCAGACTGCGCAAAGTGACTGGTGCAACTTCTCAGTTTCTCATCCCCGGAGCTCAAATTACCGTGCAACCACCGAAAGCGCAGCAGCTGCTGCAACGAAACACACATTGAAGCGTGATTAGGAAGAGGCTCCAGATTGATTAACAATATTGCGCGAACGCCGTCCGGCCAGTAGATCAGCGTCTTATCGTGGCGTGAAAGAGCGGGTCAGAGAGACTATGTGCGTGTGGCAGAAGGCACACGCCTAGCTCCGCTGACTCGCTGTTTCACGCCGTGATAAGGCGCTGATCTACCGACCAATCGTCGTTAAAAAATCTGGAGGCTGTACATTACTTTATCCATGGTGTTTACGCGTTTCTGAAATGCTGCAATTTGCAAAAAAATAAACAACAAAGAGTTAACCTTATAAATATCCAGGTAAAGAGGTTTAGCCTTTGAATTGAGGCACAAAACTTTGCCAAATTAATTAAATAATGCACAACTTGAAAAAATGCACAACTTTTTCCCCCAAACAAAAAAAAAAAAGAAGAGCAGAGTAGGATGGGTTAATATGGCCCAGATACATCCTTGGTTGTGTACTTATTGAGTTCTGTCGCTGACGAAATCAATTGCCATGCTTGTGCGTCTCAGCAATGCCGAACACGACGCCAGTAACTAATCGCCCGCTTGCAAAACTTAATTGGGGAAGTGGCGGACATTGTTCATGAACACGGCGAACACGGCTATAGCGAAAATACGTTTTGTGAAACCGTCCTACAGCGGGCGAGTTCCCCCTCGTGTGCAGGTACCCGTTCTCGGCGACGCAGGAGGTGCGGCGTCCGGATTGGGAGGTCTTCCTGGCGGCCACTGCCCACATGGTGGTGCAAGAGCAGAGCCCCAAGAGGTGGGCTTTCCCTCGTACACGTGCCGGCCTGGGCCGGTGCCGACGGTTGCGCTTGATGGCTCTTTCGATCCAATCGGTGCATCGGAAGACGCGCGACTGTGCCGTACCTCACTAGTTGCGTGCAGTGCTGTCAAAGCCGTGGGCGGGCGAGAGAAGAAAGCAACATTTGGACGAATTTTAAGCGACTGGCTAATCTCCGAGGGGGCAACAGCGACGTCTGCTACACAGGAGAGGTTCCGTGTTAGGAGAGCTCTTGCCCCCCGTACCTCTGGGGAGGACTGTCGCGTGGTTCACCTCCGTTGGTGCGATTGGCTCCAGGGGGCCGTGGCATTCGCTCTCTGCCGAGTTACGGCAAAACGAAGCACAGAAACAACTGCGAGACGGTTCCACGGTGTCCGTTTCTTAACCGTACGGGCAGTCTAGCTGTTATAACAGACCTTGATTTTGACCAAGACGGTCTGTGGACAGGAGTATGTCGTATGGGGACAGTGAGTCAATTGCATGTAGAGTCAATGCTGAGAAAACCAAGCAACTTCACAAATCGGTATGTTAACCATATGTCTGTGTAACGAGCTAGACTGTGGTGGGAATTGCCACGCAGTGCGGGGCTTGCCGCTGGGAGCCCGAATGGGGCAGCCTGACCGGGGCCTTCTCCCGCGTGCAGGCTCTTCGAGGTGAGGGGCCGGCTGTACGAATTGCTCACGCACCTGATTCCCCCGGATGTCATCTTCAAGGTGGGTCGCCGTCCTCCTCGAGGCGTTCTCCCAATTTAGGGGCCACTTTGGAACGTCCGGCACCCGGCCGTGCGCAACCGTAGAGCCGTGGTTGCAGAGCCAATATGTCGTACGAGAGGTGGTCTGCGGACAGTGTCCAAGGTGGTGTTTCTTCATCTTACCATGGCCCTGTTGCGCCGGTCGTACAAAACTACCTGCGGACATCTCTCAAGCGTCGCGCACTTATGAAGCAAGCGTGCTTTGAATGTGCTCGAGGCTTATTCGCAGATAATTCTGTTGTCGTGTCTGCAGCGAACATGGCGTGTTTTGTACGGCACTACAGAGCAGTGTGTATGCAGATTGAGTGTTCGGCATGTGGCTGCATGTAGGTCCGCCACAGCGAGCTTGACATTAGGGAGTTTTAGAATAACGTACGCAATTTTAGCGCACGCCTAAGCGCTAAATCTAGCGCTTGTATCAGCGCACGCGACGCGAGAGAGTTTTAAGAATAGCGTTTCTCCGTCGCTACGCTAAAGCCTAGCATCTCGCGCTTGCAACGCCACCAAGATACTGTCGACAATTTTTATTTTACACCACGAAATGCTGCAACTTTAGAAAAAAAAACAAGTTTTTTGGTTCAGAGTAACATTTTAAATTTGTTTTAAACATGAGAATGCGGCGCGGCGGTTTAACTGGTCGTGTCCGCTTGCGTCGCTCGGCAAGAGAGGTCTCGTGTACTGACCTCCGCGCATCGATACCTTTGCGAGAAATGTTTCAGTACGTCACAAGCATCAAGTTGCCAGTGATCGTTGCCAAACCGAGTGCAATGTCGTCCCGTATTGAAAATTGCAGGCGCAAGGATGCCGCCTCCGTCGCACTCACGACGCCGCCAAAGCAGCGCGCCAGCCATAATCCTGGAAGCCGCCATTTCGCTTTAACTCTGCTCTTCTTGGCTTCAGCCAACTTCTCATCACGAATCCTCCTTGGAGAAGCACAAAGATCTTTGCGTACGCACGCTATTTCCAAGAAATAGCGCACCTAAAATTGTGCACGCAAAGCTCAAAACCTGGTTTCGCGCTCGGAGCATGCGCAGTGGCGACGATGCTATTTGCGTACGCAAAGCTTTAGCGTGCGCTATTCTAAAACTCCCTATTATAGTCGCTTGCAGGGTGAGAACAATAGGAGGCAGCTGCAGTCATTCCGCCTCTGGCGTGGGCTTTCTACATTCGACAACGCTCCGGCATCCCGCATCAAGGCACGGCGGAGGGCGTGGAAGCGCGAGCCAGAGGCCAGCCGTTCCACATCCTACTGTTCTCATTCTGTCCACGACCGTGGCTAGAGTGTGCTAATTCCGACTAAAGGCTTCCGCACCGCTTTAATGGAGCAATGCCGAGTGGGCTTCCTTCGTTCGAGGCAGAGGGGACGGGGATTCTTCGGCAAGTCTCGGAACTCCTGGCTCGGCTTTTGCAGGTGCGAAAACAATTGGAACCCGTTGAAACTTCTAGTCTCACGATACCTTTCCAGTCAGAGATGCCATTAATCGCAAAAGCCCTAGTTGATTCTAGACTTTGAGGGCATTGCCATTTGAATTTCACGGGTGCATTTAAGACGGCGACAGATCTCTACGAGGAATGGTCCGACGTTGGGCAAAGATTTGGCACAAGCCCAGGTCGTGTGAAGGCAGAACTTGGTGCAATTTCGAATACCGGTGGAGGGCGAGGGCAGCAACGCCAGAGCGGCTCTGCTGGCAGTCTTTTGCTCATAAATAAAGTGTGGATAGTGTTGGCTCTTCCTTTTACCAAGATTAATATTGTAATTTGTCACAAATATACCGCAATCTGAAAAGGGACATATGCGACCCTGCCTTAATATTTTATGATTGCCTAAATTTCTTGGGAGTTTCATAACTAAACTAGGCTAACTCAAAGTTTCATGCTGTGGTTATCCTTTGAGCTCTCGGACAGCGTGTGCGTGTCTTGTTTGCGCGAGATGCTTGGTAGAGTTTCGTATATATAAATTTCACGATCCTATACGTAGTGTGCTGGAAGCTACCAGATATAAACGGTGCAACACTCTTCAACACTGTTCATGAAATGGCGGGCACAAAGTTTTACCATTAGTTCACTACTGCTGAAAGTGAGACGCAGTAGTTGTTGATGACGTGTTTTTGGTTCCAACAGAAAAACGAAAAAACTGATGATTGCGTGTTTGCGCTAACAGTATCGGGTCCTTTATTGGCAAGAGGATAAAACACTTGTTTGAGAATCTGAAATTCTTTCCATAGTATGTGCACCCTGACCCAGTCTACTGCGCACAAACCGTAAGTCGATGGCGCTTATCTCGGAAGTCTGGAGCGACTCCCTTTGCCTCGCAAAATAGAACCTCACGGTCACTGGTAGAATGCACTCACGAGGGAAGGGATTCTCCAGGATGGGCAGCCGCACAGAACTGTTCACTACTGTGGCGACAACATTGTCATTTTGAACTAGCAAGGAAACAGTATAACCTTCGAGTGGGTGATCAGGAGAAGACCACTCTAAGGTGAGGGACAACTAAATGAGCATTCTGTACATTTGTACTGCTACGTGAATACTGCAACATACAGGAAAGGTTGGGCACACGTTTACGTAGCATCGTGAAGTATCCCCGGTCTTGGCGGAAGGACGAGAAGTGCCTCTGGAACAACCTGTGCGAGAGAAAATGTACCGGTGCACTTGCATCACAGTCTGGCTCATCAGACTATGGTGTCTGAAACGCGTCTCCGACCACGTTCCAAAAAGTGGTCTCTCAGTTTCCGCCTAACGGCGTCGCAGAAGCGTCATGCTGTCGTCTGCTGCGATCCCGGTAGTGGCACGGTACCGTAGGTGGATGCCACGAAGACAACGTCACTCGCTTGCACGTTTTGCCGGAACTTCTGTAACCAATTGGTAGGGTCACGACATTCAACAACCTGCTGTGCCGGCATCCGCGACGTCATTTGTTGCTGCTCGAGGACCACTTTTGATGCATGGGTGGGATGGGAGGCTGAACGCACAAGTTGAGGACATGGTCCGGGCACCATAGCCGGACTCCCGGGAGGCTCTGTCTGTCCGAGGACGCCGTCAAAAGCACTGATACCGTTTGTCCGTTTGAGGCTGGGGAAGGCACTCGGCACGTCCAGATGGTTGTCCGTTCCAGTAATGGCTCTCACAACCGTCTTCCCGTCCGCAGGGCCTGGTGCGTGGGGTCTCTTCGAGCTGCGATGTGCCAGCTGCGCTGCGCCCTGGTGTCCGAGGCGGCGCGCTACGAGCACCGGCTGCAACTGGGCTCCAAGGCCGTGTACCACCTGGAGGCCTTTGTGGCGCGGGCCATGGCCATGTACAGGGACTTCCTCGAGGAGGCTGCGGGGGCGCTGTAGTAAAACTAAGGAGGGAGGGCCGGCACACCTGCTTCCGTCTGTCTCACTGGGCGGGGCACAGCTCCACGATGCCAAGCTCCGATTAAAGGATGCGATGGGTATGGGTGGAGCACATATCCAGGATGCTGAGCTCTGATTGGATGATGTGGGTAGACACGAAGGGCAGAAATTATTCTGCTCCTTCTGCAGGAGGTGCAGTCAAGTAATGCTCCGATTGGAGGGAACTTCTGTACGTTGTGCAGAAGATAATGAGTGCGAACCGTACGAGCAGATAGTCCTTCCTGGTTCTTTGGCCTACCTGCCAGTTTTTTTAGATGGTTGCACACTAGAGCTTGTGGGGCCGCAGACCCCGAAAAAGGCAGGATCGAGTGTTTTGGCTCGTACTGTCTGGGGGTTAGAGTGGTATCTTGGCGCTGAGCTCCGATTGGGGGATGTAGTGGGTAGACGGATACGAGTGGAAGTTTCCTCTGCAGGGCAGTCTAATAAAAATGGAAGGAACGTCGACACGCACATCCGTCCGTCTCATTGGGCGGGGCACAACTGGGGGCCGGCCAAAAGAGCGTCGCCCCACGCCGCCTTTGTGGGTTCGGGGGCCAAGCGGGCAATGGCCTCGCGTGCCCCTGCGTGTCCCCCATGAGCAGCCCTGCTGTAGTGGTGCAGGGCGTGGCCGGGGTCCCTGGGCACTCCCAGGCCCCGTTCGCTGCACAGTCCCAGGTAGAAGAGGGCGTCTGCATCCTGCAAAATAGACGAAACGTCCTTCCAGATCCCCACGACAAACCGTGGGTGCTAACGTCGGTGGTACCGAGAGACCAAGGAAAGAAAAGAGTGAAAGAAGAACGCAAAAAACAATTATGACATCAGGTGCAATAGTCTTTGTAAAATTTATGATGACTGTGCTTTATTCTAATATAAAACTATAGTACTGGCTTGCATGTAGTAATTTGCTGGCGCTTCGTGTTTATTAAAGCCCTACCAGCCATCCAGACTTGCCGGTACCACTGACGTCCACCTCCTAAGCCGCCGTATGGAGGCAGACGAATTGCACGGTGGGCCATTTACGTACACATACACGGCGGCAGGCAAGCAGGCGCACAGGTGTAAGGGTTTTAACCTCTCTGCTTCGCCTTGCATGCTGCCGTGTACGTGCCTGATCTGTGCAAAATAAATCATATCAAATCAAATCAAATTACGTGAACTCCACGCTTACCTGAGCTTGGGCGGCCCGGGAGAGCAGGCCCACAGCTTCCGAGAAGCGACCCTCCTGCAGCCGTACATAGCCAACGTATGCCTGGGCCTGCGAGGCAACACACTCGTTGGCACATTGTTGCCATGAGTGGCAACGGTGTGCCATTCTTCTCCATCTTTTAAGGCCCGTTCACACACCTGCATTTGATTGCGACTGAGTGAGGCAAGACTGGTTGTTAAGCCTCTTGCGACGGCTTATGACCGGCTGCATTGCTGCGCAGCCGGTTGCAAAAAGCTTAAAAACCGGTCTTGTCCCGCTTGGTTGAAGTCGTACACAAGTGTGTGAACAGGCCTTCACGGCAGTAGCTGTTGGTGCACCTTTCCGGCAAAAAACGGTGATGTTTGGCGCTTTGCCTTACGACATGCCCTCACCTGGGCAACCCCGAGGTCCGCAGCTGTCTGGAGGAGCTGCAGGCCCCTGTGGTCCTGCTGCTGGTGGAGCAGCAGCCCTAGGTTGTATGTGGCCATGGGGTGGCCTCGCAGGGCAGCCTCCCTGTAGTGCTCCAAGGCCTGCACAAAGGGGGACATGAGCCGTGCTTAGCACACCCGACTGACCGCTGCATCGAGCTCCGGCAAGACGCGCAAATTCTTGCCGCACGGTATGCATGCGCTCGAAAGCACCTTATTTCTGTCCGGCACCAGGCCCCCTCGTCCGTCCTGGTAGCAGATGCCGAGGTTGAAATGGGCCCTCGCAGAGTCTGGGGCCCTCTGGAAGCAGGCGATGCTGCCCGCCGCGTCCCCTCGTGCCAGCAGCCGTGCCGCCTCGCACTCCTCGAGCAGGGACAGGTACTCGCGCAGCGCAGACGACATCTCCTCATCGGGACTTCTGGGCGACGCGCTCTCGGCAGCCGCGCCGCTCTCCGGCAGAACGGACTTCACGGCCGGAGACGCTGATGCCAGCCGGAACACGACGCTCTGCAGCAGGCCGCATAGGCCCGCCTTGCGGGAGGTCTCCTCCGGCCTGCCGTTCTTGTCGTTGCGCCACAGCCGAGAGTGCAGTTGCACGTTCAGTCCCACGGCGAGTCCCTGCGGTGGCGGCGGAGAGCTCGCACCCGAGCTTTTCGGACACTGCGGTCCGCGTGCACTCACCACCCAGCCAACCGCCTCGGCGAAGCGGCATTCGGGCCGTCGGGTGAAGCATCGCCCTTCCTCGTGGCAGGTCTCCTTGCGCCGGTCGTCGCGGTCGCCCCGACGGTCCTCCGCCGGTGAGGCGACGAGCCTGCGGTCGCGAGCCCAACTACGATCACCCCGACGGCGGGCTGACGGACAACGCACCTTTCGGCGTGCTCGGCCTGCTGGCCCGGTGGCCGCTGACGAAGGCCCCAACGGGCGAAAGCTGGACGAGAGAATGCATGGCTGTCAGAACTGTCCCTGCCTCGGACGACCTGCTGATCGCCTATGGAAGAACTCACCTCTGAGATTGTGACGCCACATCTGTCGAAGTTCTCGTGCACGGCAGACGACCGGCAAGAGGTGTCCGGACTCGCACACGTGAAGTTACCTGTTAATTTTAAGGACTTGATCGATTCTAGGCTGCAGCTGCACGAAGTAGCAGGGTCGAAGGGCACGGATGAACCGCAACGTCGTGCGGCTGCGCTCTCGCCGTTGCCTATCACTGTGTTGCCTAGTGTTTCTCGTCAAGGAGGTAATCATGAGGTATCTGAACCACGGCCTAGCGTCATTGGTTCACAAGGTTGACACACATCAACTCACTACATAAACGAAAAAAGTCAGGACACACAACGACGGAGAGCACGGACACAAGTTAAACTCTGCGTGCGGGCAGATCAGATTCAGATCAGACCATATCAGACGAATAGATAGCCCGATTTGAAGCAAAGTTGAGTTCAGGCTGCTCGTTCAATCCAAAAAGGGGGTGTTTTGCGCCACCTAGCCTAAGTTATTTTTAACATACCCGCACATCCATCCATTCATAGGTCCGCAGCCCCAGCTGACACGCTTCGCGCGCGCGTTTCAGCGGTTTCGTTTAATGTTCGTCCGCTTTCCGTCTGACTGTTCCCTAATTGTTACTGTTTCCGGTAATAATTGGGACGATTTCATTCACCCGGACATGCTCCTCCATGCCCACACTTGAGCACAAGACCCTGGCTTTGCTGGCGGCATGGACGAAGAGTGGCAAGACGACTCCCTGCTGTCCTCGGCCATCGAGCGGATCGAGCGGAGAGGCGCGCTGTCGCCGTTGCCTGGAGCGGGCAAGTCAGACTTGTTCAGTTGGCGGTTGAGTTCTGTCGGTTGTCATAATGTTCCCTCGCACTGAAGAAGTGATCCTAGAGTATTACGAAAGGAGTTTGCTCCGGTGCTAGTTCGTCCCAGTGGATGAAACCTCGGGGCGCACTATCCTCGGCTGCCGTAGATATAGAGACAAGTCCTGAACTTGAAGAACAGCAGGAGGTGGCTTTCCAACGCTCGGCCTCCTGCACGCGCGCTTGCACCCGAAATGCAGCCGACCCATACGCATGCATATCAACGACGGGACATCGAGGGGAAGGGTAGGGGGGAAGGGGAAAAGAGGGGGGAGGTGAGGGTCAAAGCGAGGCAGAAAGAAAATAAAAATACTTTTCTGTAGCTTTTAGTTGAGTAGTTGAGTACACAAGCACCTTTCCTATTCTGTAAAACCTAAGCATGCCAAACAGTAATATAGGAAAGTGCTCTGTACAAACGTCTGTGCAAACAAAACTTATTGGCAAGTGGAGTCGCAGAAAAAAAAGCTATAAATCATACTCTTTTGGAGATAACATTTTTATACGCTACTATGTTTATTCTAATACACTGCCACAATCGAGTAATAATTTCAGATTGTTTTCCTTCATTCGCCTGGTATTTATTTCTCAAACAAGTTCCCACGAAAACTGGATGACTATACACGTTGTAAGTCCAGCCTCCGGGCACTGCCATCTTGCTCAGGTGGGATGCGCTTGGATGCATCATAGTCAGATTACGAAGCCTTCCTAAGGTGTCGTAATCGGATTATGGCTGCGCTCAAGCGCACCCCAATTGAGCAAGATGGCGGTGCCCTGAGGCCGGACTTGCAAACATGTCAAGACTAAATGACAGGAAGGTAAATGAATGACAGGAAGGTACATGAATCTAAAATGGGACTGTCCTGGCCAAGACGGGACGTCTGGTCACCCTACCCACACCCCAAGTCTTGGACATTCCAGCCACCTCAACCACCACCTGCACCCCCCCCCCCTCCCTCCTCCTCCTCCTCCGATAAAAATTTCTGGCTATGCCATTGCAGGACGACAAAGTGTTGTTGAAGGTAGGAAGGTCACGCTGGAGGCATGATGCTTGAAACACCTACTTGCGGATATCATTTTGTTAACGAGAGCCACTTAAGCTTTGGGTCCCCCAAACAACTTGGGGCTTCGCACTGCACATGCGTAGAAGCTCTGCGCATGCGCAGTGCGACACCCCAAACACACTCTTACATGAACTTTACGGCCCCAAGCGACGGTGCGTTCCGCCCTACCAGGGAGCCTCGATGTCCGCTGGGGGAGACTTCCTGCGGAGCTCCCCAACGTGCTCGCTGCTCAACAGGATCAAGGAGAAGCTACGGGAGAACACGCGACGCTCCCTGAACCTTTCGCTGAGCCCCGGGGCCGAGGTCCCCCTGGGGACTTCTTCGGCCTGCCCCCCATGGTACAGGGCCTGCTCAAGGTGCACCGGGGCATCACGGACCTGTACGGTACGCACCCTGCTCGGCCCCACGGGGTGTCCAGCGTCGGGAAAAGGGGTCGCACACGGAGCCAGACGACGGGGCGTGGCGAGGTGTAGTTAGAGGGCCTGGACTTACGGAAGGGGGCAACTCGAACCATGAATGGTACTTGATATTTAATGGAGGACACCTTTTGCACAGATTGGTTGCCTATGCGCTTGCACGCATTGCTGCGTAGCAAGAAGAATGGTGGGCGGAGAGACTGGAGCAAAGCTTATTTATTAGTCATAATTTATTTATTGATACTACATATCCAGTTAGAGATTTTGTGATAAAAGCAATAACAAAAAATGGCTTGACATAACATAGATAACATTTTAATTAAAGTTTCGCCTCTCATGCGGGAGGGAGACATGTTTAGTAAGGCAAAGAGCAAAATGAGAGAAGCACTCCAAAGTTCAACTATTTACAGATAAAGTTTGTACACAGATCCGGCAAGGGTCCATGGTCTTTGTTCACTGGCAGCGAGTCACTTTCGCATTGGTCGCTCGGAATGAACCAAGACTTTAGTAGCTTTCTGGGTCTACCTTCTCTTCTTTGCCAGGGTCTATGCATTTTCAAAGTAAAAGGTGTGGCCTGTGGTCCACGCGATTGACACCTTCGCCTCCTCCTCAAAGCGAATGTGTTGCAACTGATGTGTTTACCATCGTCTTCTGCCCATGCATCAAAAGTGGCCCCAAAGTGGCAACAAAAGAAGTCATGAAGCCGGAGTGTTACTATGCTGTTGAATGTCGCAATCCTGGTGGTTGGATGTGAAAGTACTCGTAAAAAATTCGCTTTGGCAGGCGGTGTCCCAATCTTCCTCCTGCCGAAGCTTCCGTAGACTGTCAAGCTAGAGAGCAACCTGCGGAAGGACAGGCATCTGCCCCATCTACCACTGTTGCTACGATACCTCTGGGATTGTGGCCAGCGACACCATGACACTCCTATGATGTCATCAAGCGGGAATCGAGGGACCAGCTGTTAGGACGCGCTTAACTCACCAGATAAATATGTGTTCCAGGCACTATAGAGAGACAGACGCGTGTCTGCAGACTTGCAGAAGGTAGACGCTTGTACGGTTGTCGTAGAGATTTCTAAGTGCGAGCCTTGCACCATCTGCCAGTGACAAGAGACGGGGAATGAGTACTGCATTGCAATCATGCACCAAAACGGCCGCACGTCTGCAGATTGGCAGAAGGAGTGCCTGCAGCTGGCCCAGCGCAGTGGCCGGCGCCACCTGGTGTACTCATTGCCCACCAGTGGCGGCAAGACCCTGGTGGCCGAGGTGCTGTCCCTCCAGGAACTGCTTTTGGGCAGCCGCAGCGTGCTCTTCGTGCTGCCCTACGTGTCCCTGGTCCAGGAGAAAGTCCGTGACCTGTCGCCCCTGGCTGTGGACCTGGGGTTCCTGGTGGAAGAGTATGCGGGGGCCCGGGGTGCCCTGCCCCCGTGCGCCGCCGCCAGCGCTGCGCCGTCTACGTGGCCACCATCGAGAAGGCACACTTCCTTGTGGACGCCCTCACGGAGCTCGGCAGGCTTTCCGAGCTGGGACTCCTGGTCGTGGACGAGGTGGGCCTTCCTGCACGCGAGGGAGAGGGAGTGACCATCACAGGCAGGAGTCTGATTTTGGTCACCGCGAGGGCGAGAGCGAGACCTCACTCGCCTATCGTAGAGCAAGCGAAGATTGCTTTGTGTACGGTTTGTCTGCTAATGCGAGCAAAGAACGCTGTCTGTCTGCTACAAAGCGCCATTCGCAAGCGCAAATGAAACGAGAAAACACCGTACATTGTCTGCTAACAGACTGAAAAGAAAGTTGATGGTCGGCTACGAACTAAGCGCCGTGGTGTAGCAAGATCGGACGCAGGCTGAAATCATGATCATCCACTATTTTATGTTGGAAGCCATTGACAACTAATTATGTTGTCTCCAAGCCGCCACAGATGACACGCAGCAAATGCATGCTGTGCGTGCAGCGAAGTCGCTCGCGTAAGGCGCGGAACTTATGCCAGCTGCTCCCCAAGCCATCTGCGGTGGCTTGGAGTGCAGTGAGGATGTTCCACAAGAGCAAGTTTGTATCGTGCCATCCTTATCTTTATACAAAAGGGTCTGTTTCTTGAAGGGCAACTCCACTTCATTTTAAGATTTTTGGGTTCTGACCTGTTTAGTCAAAGTCGGCAACCCTGAATCACGAGATATAATTTGTTTTTCAGTAGTATGTATAGTTTTGTAGATATCGCGTATCAAAGTTTCGTTCTGGTGGCATGGCGAAACCAAAACTACCGGATTGAGCAGCTGGGCAACACTGATAATCAGCTGAGCGTCGAAGGCATGACGTAGATCTCGCCCCGCGCTCCTGAGCTGATGCACCGACACGGCCGGCTCAGGCGCACGTGGAGTTTCAAAACAGAAGGCAAGTTGCACATTTTCTTTTTTTTTACTGCTGCACTTTGTAAATATGCACCAAATGTTGTAAGTTTTATACCCTAATTACACAGGCACTCTCAACTGCCATTGAATCAACTACAGTTGACTCAATCGCGATCGGCCGGAGTTACACAGTGGCGCCAACTGTCATCGAGCCGCTAATGACTGTGGAGTTCAACTGAGCTCCCCTACCTCAGTTCAACTGAACGGACTTCCCCAATGGAGGTAAAATGGCGCCTGTCTGCAAGACCGCTGCCGCCGACCACCGTTTGCGAGGCACTTATTGTTTCGGAATGCAGTGGAGGCGCTCTAGAAAGAGTCGTAGCAGCAAACATTCCGGGAAGGATTAGGTTTAGGCATTCGAGCTGCCGCTAAAACGATCCCGGCTAGCCAGCAAGCCACCAAACAAGTGAAGATGGCGGAGGGACCAGCTACATAAATGGACAAGTAGTAATGGGTACACCCATCATAGTGGGCGGTAGCTTGCACCACCTAGCCTAAATTATGCGCAACCTAGCCCTGAATTTGCTTCGGTACTTGTGTAAACGCGGCTAAAAAGCAACAAGGTATTGAACATATTGTATGATATACTTATAATAAATAAAAGACGTGTCTCTGAGTAAATTACTTTAACAATTAGACTGATCACGTGGCACAAGAACTAGTTTTGTCTTAGCTTCAACTGGGTTCTTGAGAGCCGTGTAGCACCATCTCAATTCAGTTCATGTTCAATCACAGTTAGAACCCATAACTGTTGTAGACTCAACGATAGTTCAAAGCCCTAGTTAGACGGGTGTCTAACTAGGGTATTAGTGTGTATTTATAAATTTGCCGGTCTGAAAGCGAATCTGACTGCTATAATAATATGACGCAATCAGTGCCGGTGCAGCGTGTCTGTATTTTTTTCTTGCTTGCGGACTAAAAGAAAAAGAAAAAGTGGGGGACTGGTGAACAGATGGTATCCACAAGTGGTCTAAGTTGTTAAAGCTAAGGTGCTTTTATCTCTTTGCTAGTTAGAGCTGCTGCGACCTGCTGTGACTGGCCGCTCGTGCTGGAGCAGCCGGTGCGCGGACAATTTGCGAACAGCGACGACACTGCATAATTCCTCAAATACGCGTGTTTCGTGGAGAAACCCGCAGCAGTCCGCAGCCGCAGATCCTGTGTGTGGGTGTCTGGCATATAGTGCTTTAGCAGAGCTCGCGTTGGAGCTCGGAGTCCACAGTCTTCCGAAGTCTATCCGGCGAACGGCACCGACCCACACCTTGTGCCTTTTCCGGTCTCTTGGGAATCGGTGGAATCGCAGCTCTGGGTTGCGCACTGGATTGTTGGTGCAACCCACAGCACTACAAGTTGGGCTCGGCACTGCCCAATGCAAGTATGGCGAGTCGCTCCGGCTCCACAACACGCGCGTAAGCAAGCAGCACCGCTTCTTGCGTCGCGGAAGCTATGCTGATTTTAAATGAACTGCCAGGATGCAAATTAAAATAGGACAACACAGGATGACGTGGTAAGCACCTCTTGCCATCAGCAGAATCGCTGAATGCCACAGGAAACGAAGCGTCCGCGGCGTCCGTACGAGAGCATATGTCACTGCTCAGTGTTGCTTCACTAGCAGACCTGGTGGCAGCGTTTCTCATCCGCTGTCTGGCTGCTTACCCAGCTGGTAGAACATTTTAATTAGTGGTTTTAATCAGGAATGTGGCATCGTTTTGGTTGTGATATTTTGGGTATGACCGTATTTTGAACCCGTAAAGCGATATCAGCCGTTTTTGTAGGGTCGACTTTTACAGCGGAGCTGTCAAGGGCTAGGTTCCCCAGGATCGTGTCCTGGTACCAAACAAATGTCGACACAAACCTACACAAACCTCTGGACAGCTACCGCCATCTATAAGCGGCGGCAGCAACCAGTCTGGTTGCCGCCGTCGCTCATAGATGGCGGCAACCTTGCAGCTATCATAGAAGAATAGATAGTTGGGCGAGTTGGTGGAAATTCATTGTAGGAAACGGCGCGAAAAACAGACGAGGACGAAGAAGAAACACACATGACGAGCGCAGCGCTCGTCACATGTGTTTCTTCTTCGGCCTTACGACGTACGCAGCAGCGCGAAGCTGCTGTCGCCTCAACTTCCAGTGCATCGAGCGCTTCAGATTCCCTTGCGAAAGAAGAGCACATCGCTTGCCTGGGAAGCCAATTACCCAATCAAACCTTAATCCTTACATTTATAAATACTTCATTTCCCCTTTAGTACAGCTTTGCTGTTCTTTCTTCTTTCTCGAGAAGGGAAAGGCTGAAAGTTTTTTGAGTAGAGTTGCCCTTTAAGGCCTTTCTGTACCTTGCCTGTACCTGAGAGCATCGGGTGAGGAACGCCATTCGGCGAGGCTGATATTTGAGGAATTCCTTCTGGCCACGGCATCGATGCAGCAATGGTGTGAACCTTCAGGCCGTACAAGAAGTGATGCGCATAATAGGAAGTATTCTGGCTCATAGTAATTGTGCATCGATGGCTGGCACAAATCTGCAAAAACAGTGCGTAAACAGGAAAAAACATTTTATTTAGGGACAAGGATAGTCAAAGAAATTTGCGAGCTGGGGGAACACAAATGGGTACCCTGGGGAACACAAAAGGGTACCCTGGGGAACACAAAAGGGTACCCTGGGGAACCTTAGTGTTCCTAGGAACCCACGTTTAAGATAACCTGTGCCTCAGAGGGATGGTTCTGAAATCCACATTGAACACCGAGTTTTTTTTAAAGTTTGTTGTGGGGAAGGCTTCCACAGCCCAGTAGTGTGCGCGTGCCTTGTGGCACGGGTTGTTTTGCAAGCCTCTGCCCCCTCTCATGGCGCAGCTGCATATGCTGGGGGACGGAAGCAGCAGGGGAGCTACCCTGGAGAGCACCCTGGTCAAGGTCAAGAGGGTCTCTGGTACGCACCACGGTCTTGAACGCGGCGCAGGACTTGGTTGTTATTTAAACATCAATGCTCCGACAAACTGAGGGAGAGGAGGATACGAGAGCGTCTGGCGACATCGGAACGCCGAGCTCTGGTTGGAATGATTAGTAGGTAGACCTAAACCTTTGTCTCCACTTCACTCATCGAACACATTAGAAGGCGCAACGTCGACGTGCGGCATTTGGCTTTCGCATTCGAACGCATTCAATGATTGCGGTGGAGACAAAGGCGGCTAGCTTTAGGTCTACCCACTAATCATTCAAACCAGAGCACGGCAGAAACGCAGAATACAGCTACATTGTGGCTACATCGTACGTTCGAAATTAGAATTTTCTGAGGCACGTCAAACGTGCGGGTTCTTAGGTCCACACCCCGTACACGACTTACGAGTCTGCACGGTTTCCTCTGGGCGGTGCAGCGAGCATTCACAACGTCCCACGCAGGAAGCACCCGCATCGTGGGCATGAGCGCCACCCTCGGCAACATGGAGGACCTGACGACCTTCCTCGGTGCGGACGTCTTCGTGGGCTCCTTCCGACCGGTCGGTGGTCTTGCCGCCGCCTCGGATACCGTGCCAGGAATGTGTCTCCTGCCGGCGCGTTTACCGCATCCTAAAATGTGGTCCCTCGATTTCCACTCTAGGACGTCGCAGAGGGGTTGTGCTGTCGCCAACCACGATCTTGGCAGTGTTACTGTAGCAGAGCTGTCAAGCTTTTCAGCTTGACAGTGCATTGGAAGCATTAACAGCCAGGAGTTCAGAACACGTGACGACGGTGACACCCGCGTTCGCTCCTACTTTTTGCCGAGACTAGCACCTACTGGCGGGGTCGCGTCGTTTGACAGCACAAGACGCCAGCTTCTGCAACTTCATTTGCTGCCACTTCGGGACGTCTTTAGACGCGGGGATGGGATGGGGCACTAGGCGTGCCAGTCGAAGACACGTTCTTGGCACCGTACCGGGACGCGAGGTGCTCCTTGCGTCGTGGACCGGACGACGACGTTTCGTTCAACCACCGCAGGTGGAGCTTCGGGAGTATGTGAAGGTGGACGACTCAATCGTGGAGCTGGTGGAGGGCGAGTTTCAGCAGCAGACGGCGCGTGCCCTGCCCAAGGTAAGTGTGGGGCTCTTGGATGGGAATCGATATTGTTTCGTCGAAACACGTTTCGTGGACAAGTTTTCTTGGACATACGTTTCGTCGACGACGCAGTGATTCGTGAAAACTCGTTTCGTAGACACGTGTAACCGCGATGTTTCGTCGACGACGTATGTTTTTTCACTAAGTGGATTGGATTACTGTCTTCATTTAGTTTGCTGGAAGCGTACCGGAACTAAGGCGAACTTACCCGGACGGCTCCAACAAGGCAAAAACGAATTCCCGAGCCCTAATCCTGGGCGTTCAAACAGTCCGCGCTACGTGTGCACACCACTCGCTCTGCTCCATTCTAAAACAAACATCCGGAGCCTTTGGCCTTCCGCCCTCCCACAAAGGCGCTTGAGAGAGCCAATCGCTGCAATCTACGGAGGGCGTTCGGAGAACGACGGGGCTGGTGATATGTTTAGACCCCGAGAAATGTTCCGTGCTGTGGCACCAAGTGCGGTAAAATGTCACGCTCAGATCCACGGCGCAGACTGTTTATTTTTTTAGGTTGCAACGTATTATCATTTTTGTCATTCGCCGAGCTCCCTTCGTAGATTGCAGCGATTAGTTCTCCCAAGTGCCTTGTGGGAGAGCAGACGTTCCTGATACCATGCAGTGAAGGGTTTGGCGAGCTAGGCTATCATCCGGATGCTGGCGACCGAGGCGCGTGGAAAGACGCTTTCTGTGACACGTTGCAAAGTCTGTCGATGAAACAATCGTAAAAACCTTTAGATGAAACGAGCTGCCGATGAAACGATTGTGCAAACTTTAAGGTGAAACAAGCTGTCGATGAAACGTTGCAATGTCGATGAATTTATCCGTCAATGAAACATAGTTGGAAGAACCGATTGCCACCGCTGCGCCCCAGGGCTCGCCCGAAGACCCCGAGCATCTGTCGCTGCTGGTCGGAGAGGTGGTCCCGCAGCACGCCTGCCTCATCTTCTGCCCCACCAAGAAAAACTGCGAGAGCGTCGCCTTGCTCCTCTCGCGCTCCCTGCCCAGGTATTTACTAAATGCTCGGCGTTTATAGAACCAGCTTCAGGGAGTTTGTGTCCGTGGCATCTAGCCTCGACGTCACAGTGTCACGTGACATCGTGAAGAGACGTGAAACTATGGCGTCACGTGACTTTGAGAGTCACGTAATGCCATAATCGGCCAAAGCTTTCCAAATAAATGCAAAATTATATATAAAAAAAACAACTGGGTTGGGCATTGTTTTAATTTTTTGCTTCATATGGCAGCCGCGTGCATTGCCAACTCTGCCATACATGTGACGATACAGTAATTCCTCGTTATACCGAGTACAATGGGACGAGGAAAAAAATTTGATATAAGTGGTAATTTTATAAAAGCGATCGATCCACAAAAACAGTGAACGGAACACTACGGAACACTCTGGCCGTATATTTAATCTAACAAACCTTCGTTATAAACATCTCGCGGCAGCTTTACTGAGTAAAAAAAAATTAGGTGGAGTTTGCAGATAATTTCATCTGAGCATCAGTTCTCGAGCTGCTCCAGGCATCGCAAGAACACTGTCACCGCCGCTGCACTCCACTTTGTTTTGAAGCAGCTGTGGGATGTTTTGCGTCTCTGCAGTCGTCGGCGTTTCCCAAGGCGCCTCTCCGACGTCGCTTTATGTTTACCCTGGCCGCACTCAAGGTCAAGTGCAGCATCTGTGGCGGGAGCAACAACGAGAAGGTCTGCATCGACAAGCGCTGAACCAATCAAGGTTATCCTCAGTGCCTTTGCCAACATGTTTTCATGCACACACCTCTATAGACTGTTGCAGCTCTGGGAATTGTGCGTTGGCTCGGCAAGCATATGCGCGAGAGAAGATTCAACGTGCGCAAAGCACTTGGCGATCTTTCACCTTCGAGTCGCGTATGCGCTTTCTCTTGCATGAGAAGCTTCTCGAACCCGTCCAATATGCCTTGCTTGTTCTGCGAAATGGTGGACAGTGTCAAGCAGCCGATGCTGGAATGTCTTTGGCGAATCTCGGATTTGGGCAGCCCACTTTCCTCAACATCGCAGATCTAAGGACGTCGTAACACTCCCACTCCCATGCGACGACATATGCGTGTAGTAGCGCCGCAGGCGCGCGCATCGGGGGCTCCCTGAAGGGATGATCTCCTCCAGGCTCCATCGTTCCCTTGACCCGATTCCAACACGGAGTCTGGGCAGCGTCGGCCGTGGGCGCTAGTGAGTAGTGTCGGAACATGGACGCTGCTCTCGCTGCTCCCTGCCCGCATCCTCGCGTCAGTGCATCGGCATCAGAAGCGGCGCTCTGCGTGCTCTGCTCTCCATCACCCGTTTACTCCTTTTCTTTTTGCCACTTTCCCAGTTTGCCGTTTGCCTCAGTGGAGAAGGGGAGGTAACGCAAGGGTCTCCGTGCGCTTTCATGTAGGCTTGCATGCTTTCGGCACTGCAGCCTTCGTAATAAGCCTGGTTGGCCGCCGATATACTTAGAGTAATCTGGTTAAAAATGCAAGCATTTCGGTCGGGACCACAATGATTTTCGATAAAGCGATCTCGTTATAACGAAATATTTATAACGTTATAACATGTTAGAAAAAAATAACACCACTCAAAGACGCGTTGCAAGCACCGTTGTCATGGACGGCAGATGCGTTGCATTTCTGGCAGGGCCCTCAAGGAGCACCGGGGCCCAGAGAAGGAGTCCCTGCTGAAGGCCCTGCGGGCAGAGTGCGGAGGCCGGCTGTGCCGGGTGCTGCGCCACACGGTGCCCCTGGGGGTGGCCTACCACCACAGCGGGCTTACCCTGGAGGAGCGGAGGCTGCTCGAGGAGGCCTACTCCTCGGGCGTGCTCTGCTGCCTCGCCTGTACCTCCACCCTGGCCGCGGGGTCAACCTGCCAGCCAAGAGGTAAGTGCCTCCCAATGACGTCACTAGGGTCAGTGGCATCCGGGGCGGTGGCCCACCGCAGCACCCCCCTTGTTGCACACTGCAACACCCCACCCCTGCCCTCTTAAATGACACACCGCGACACCTCCAACTTTCACTGCGCCCAGCTGCACCCCCTAAGCACTGCCCCGTGGGCTGGTCACCTGCCCCGCCCCCTAGTGACGCCACTGGTCTCTCCTGCGCACATGTGTGCAAGACTGCAAGCTCACGCCAGCTTGTGCGAGATCGCACGAGATCACACAAGATCACGCGAGCTTGTGTGAGATGACGGAAGGTAGTGCAAGGTTGCGAGATCATTCAAGTTTGTGCGAGATCACGCCGTCTCGTGAGATCACACAAGATTGTGGGAGACCACGCAAGGCAATAGAAGATTGTGTGAGATCACATGGGTTATTCGACACGTGTAAGAAACAGTCCCTGCCACACACGGAGCCACGCAAGTGGCTTTCTGGACCGCACGAAATTGCACGATGGAGTAGCCTCGCGACATCATCGAAGCATTTTAGATATGATTGACGACGAAAAGTTGCGCGAACGAGACATAGACAGACAAAGCGCTGACTCTCAACTGAATAATCTCGATTGTTTTTGCACAAAGCCCAATGGGGTGACGGGTACTGACATCTGGTGCTTGCGCAGGGTGGTGGTGCGCTCACCTTACACCGGCACGGAGTTCCTGACACGCAGCCGTTACCAACAGATGTGCGGCCGAGCAGGCAGGGCGGGCCTCGACTCCTCGGGGAGAGCATTTTGATTGTGCCTCCGGGCCAGAAAGACAAGGTGGGTGCTCTCGTTCCTTGCTGGGAAACCACTTAAAGGGGTACTCCGGTCATTTTTTTATCTGCTCCGATTTGCCCCGAAATTGACCAAATGCACCAACAAACACAGCTGAACTACTAGTAACCCAAATATATTAGGCAGAGATATATACATATATATTTTTTTTTTCTGCAAAGATACTGAATTTATGTTTTTGGTCCTCACCATCTTCTTCCAACTGAAAATATCTGCTGGCAACTATGGAAAAGTGGCGTGGGCAGAAGGCAGGGGCTCACTCTTTTGACTGTAGAATTTGTTCCCAACCAATGAGTTTGATGGTTTCAAATGAATGCCTGGGAAGCCCGCTTTAGCACCCACGCAAAGGCACGAAACAAATGTGCGGCATACCCCGTTTTCTAGGTGGTCTGCCTGATCTGCAAGCCTGTCTGCTATTGATGTCACGGTTTTGAGAGCCACGGGTATATTTGAATGTCGGTTTTGGCATCATCTTCGTGTGCTGCTTTCACAATAACTGTCCTGAATTTGGAGACACTAAATATCATGTCGGAAACGGTAAAGGCCGGGGATCCAGAAAATATAGTTAGTTGGGGTAGCTCTAAATATTGCCGAAGTACCTCTTTAAATGGGCAGTGCAACTATTTTCGGACTTTCAATCAAATAATTGACGAAATTTCTTTTTCACCTTAAAAGAACGCCATCTCTTTTGTGCGCGCTAGATTTTATAAGAAAAAAGAAACGAATTGGAGGTTAAGGTAACCCTCAACTCAAACCCTCTTTCGAGCGAGGCGCAAGTACGACGATGTCTCTCTGAGTACCATTTGGTTCTATCTTCGGTGCCTCACACCCTCCTTCCGCGAGTAGTTGACTTTTCAAGGTCCGATTCGGTTAAAATGGAGTATTGCCGAAGGTCGTGGCGAGCGTTTATGACAAAAGACGGTTCGCCACAAGAAAGACGGGAGGGTAGCGACGGAGAGGAAACGGTTTCGTTCGCTTCCGATAGACGGCGCCACGAAAACTTGCACATTTCGGACGACATCATTTCGCAGTTCCGTGAAACACGCAGCTGCAGATCGGGAAACAAAAAAGTGTTTTTTCCTTCGTGTTTGGGGGCGGAATCGCAGTATTTTGGCGAGGGTACCATGTTTGCACGATTATAACACACACTTTTTTTCCGGAAAATGCGAGCTCAAATTTGCATGCGCGTACAATCGAACCAATGAACCGAAATTTAAAAAAGTAAAAACTCCGCCATGGCCACATAGTATGCTAGGTGCGCGCGAGCTACCGCCTGTTTCAAAGGTACAGCCGCTATCTATTTATCCATCTTTCTATCACGCGGTCCAACTAAAGTGAACTCGACGCCATGCCATTTTTTTGCGTTCCCGATTGTCACAACCGGTCACTCCCGCTTTCGCTCGTGTGTTCTTCAGTTGTATTGGCAAGATGGAAAAAAGGCGCTGTTCATTATGAAGCGTCTCTTCAAGCGCAAAGTCATCATCCTTGCGGAACTAGAAGGCAATCGAGCTGCGTCACTGAGCATTAGGCGCCCCGAGACGTGCGTGCGCGACTGGCGTAAACAACGGGCCAGGATTTTCGCCTGCTACGCCGGAAAGGGTTCAAGGGCCCCCAACGTGGACGCTTTTCAGAGCCTCGAAGACTCTCTAGTGTGGTTGTTTCGAGTGTATGTGTGAGTTTACTCGTTCCATAATATGTGTCTTTCGGGTATGTGGTATTCACTCCTCCATTTTTTTACCTGCGTCGGTGCAACCGGCATCAAGTTATTTTTCGAATATTTGAGGGCTAAATATACCTCGCGCTGTTACAATCGGGGCGTTGCTTACAATCGTGCAAACACGGTAGCACGTCGCCTTTCATTTTCGCCAAGATAAGGGATTCACGAGCTGCAAATTCTTTCGACGTTAAATTGTTGCACCTTCCCTTTGACATGAGGGATTTTTCTTTTTCCACCCCACATTCCGGGTGGGATGGGACATGGGTGGGGAACCCTTTGGGAGGCGACTGTTGGGGGCCTTGCAGGTGCTGTCCCTTCTGCGTGCGCCCATGGAAACGTGTCGGTCAAGCCTGCTCCAGGACAACCGGCTCGACATGCTGCTACTGAGCGTCATCGGGCTTGGGGTGAGGTTGCGCTTCTTCTGTTCTCTCTTCCGAGACAACTAACCCTTTGAGTGCTGGGTTTCTTTTCCCGCACGTCAAACGCAACTTTTGTTTGCGATTTAAAGTTAATCGATGTTCGGGTGCCTCCAAACTAAGATATTTTTCTCGAATTATACTTTTCCATACGGTGCCATGCAGAGCGGCACCCCGGCCTCGCACCCCGAGGTCCTTTTTTGCCTGTGGCCTTATTCGGCATTTTTTAAATTCGGAACTGGGACTTTGCTTTACTTAGTTTAACACTAATTTTTAGCTCTCGTTGTTTGCCATAAAGCACGAGGTTGAGTGACATACCGGTAGATTCGCCTTTCTGGAACAACGAAGGGGCAAACCGAGACGGGAGTCACCTAAACAAAACCTTCCACATGCCATCAATGGGCATTATTACGAGACAAGACGTTGCCCTATACGCAAAAAGAAAAAAACGATGACCCATTTGGGAGAGATAGGGAGCAAATCGAAACCGAAACCTGCAAGGATTCTGAGCTACATTGGCATGTTCGCTCATGGAACTTGCCACAGCGCTATACAACGGAGGCTGTCCAAAGCTGATTTCTGGCAGTGGTGCCGGCACATTAGGATAGCTTGGAGCCCTAGCGACACATTCTTTAGGGGACCATGGTGAAAAGGTGTAAAATCCAAGGAATTGTCACAACCGACAATGCATTTTGGGTCCTCTAGATGAGGCAGGAAGCGACTCTCTTGCAGCAATCTATTTCGCGTGGGCTTTTATGGCCATGGAGAACTAGCGTATGCGTTAAAAACCCGGGACAACAATTTTTTTCCCAGAACTGTTTCTTAAGTTTCGGAGAAAAGCCTGATCATTGATAGGGTGTCGCGCGAGGTTACACTGTTTTAAAACAGATAAATCTCACTGAGCGTCTAGTGCGTACACGATGCCTCTATGACTCGGAGTCCACGGGAGGCAGGGGGCAGTGCACGGGCCTCTCTCACGCGCGGAGCATTGGCGAGGTTATTGCGTGTGCAGAAAGACTGAAGTTCTTTCGATGCACTGCGGCAGCGGCAGGCATAGTCAAACTGGCTGGTGAGATTGGTTTATATTATTGTTGTAAGTAAGCAGGGGGTGACGCATATATTTTCTGAAGGGGGGTCAGCATATTATATGTGGGACAATCCACACCCCCTCCCCACGTTCCCCGCCCTATGTTTACACATGCATAACTCAAGAGGGGGTCAGGACATCCGGACCTGCCCCTCTGAATCCGCCACTGGCAAGTGACGACCCATAAGAGTGAGCGGCATTTCTGAGCCCGACGCGATAAATGCGCATTCTCTGCCATGTGGCGAAATGGTTCACGAGTCTCCCTCCGACGAAATGTCCTGCAGTTGTCCCTCGCCTCCAGGTTTGCATCCCAGCACGGTACACGCGGACCTTCGTGGACTCGCTCGCGTCCCCGCGCCGATCTCTGCCGCGTTGCCAAACAATCCGCGAAGTCTCTCCCCGACAGGTGGCCTCTACGGAAGCCGCGGCGGCGGAGGTGCTGGACTCGGAGCCTGCTCGCGCTCCAGCTGCGTCAAGAAGGGACCGAAGTCAAGCAGGTGCTGGCTGAATCCCTGGGACGCCTGCGCGCCCTGGGCCTGCTCAGGGGAGGCTCCGTCCCTGGCAACGAGCTCCTTGGCAGGGCAGCCTTCAAGGGTCGGTGGGGCTCGAGGCCGGTCCACATGTTTGCATTTGAGCCTGCTTGGATGCATTGCGTTCCCCCGCAGCCGCTTACCGCGAGAGTAAAGCCCATCAATGTGTTCATGCTTGTCTTGCGAGAAAAGTCAAATATGTCAGATGGTGGCGGGGCACTCACTTGTGGCACGTGTCTTGCACGTTCGTGCAGCAATAGTTTGTGGTACTTATGAGAAACTTGAAGCGTATATCTTATCGAGGTGCTAGTAGTGGTACAGTAAACTTTTGTTAGTTCGACCTCGGTTAATTCGACTTTTCGTTTAATTCGATCGTGTTCAAAAGTCCCGGCGAGTGCCCATACATTGCTATGGGAGGAAAAGTTTGATAGTTCGAACTCGGGAAGACTCTACATCGGATAATTCGTCCCGAGCGAATGCGTGCGGGCTCACATTGCACAGCACCACGGCAGAAAAAACACCAACGTACGGCGAAACACGGGCCCTTTGCTGCAAAATTGAACATGCGCAAATATGTGCCTGTTCCTCTACGCCGTTGAGATGGACCGTAGCGAATGACACGTGCCAGCTCAACTAATCTGGCGTGGAGTATTGCGGAGAACATAGCACGTGATCTGACGTGCACAAGCCAACGTGCGCTCTCAAAGCGTTTTTTTCTCTTTGTTACATTGTGTGCGCTCCATCTTGTGCACCGGAAAGCGTGAGTTCTCTTTTCCCTTTTTGTTGTTGTTATTTTTCTTTGTCGCTGACGGTCTGGCCGCCCAATTCCAAAGACAAGGGCGAAGCTTTTCAGCGCGCACTCCAAAGCGCTTGTCTGTAGCATCGTGTGCGGTCCATCTCCGCGTCGAAAAATGCAAACTCTCTTCCTTTTTTTTTTTGGTCGCCAAGCCGATTTTGGTTTGGCGCCATAAAGTCAGTTTGTAAAACTTGCTTTTTTTTTCGTTTTATTATTTTTTTTGGTAGTGCGCGATTTTCTGGGGATGTGACGTTTAGTTACGCTGCCCCCGAAGCCTGCTTTTGGACACGCGTTTTAAGCGCAGACGGCAGCAGATCATCCGTGAGTACTTTGGACAATAAAAGGAAGTTTAATCTTAGCCTCTTTTTTTTTTAATTAGGTCATTCAAATAATTCGACTAAATTTCAAGGTCTCGTCGAGGTCGAATTAATGGAAGTTTACTGTAATAGATTATCTTTATTAAGGGGAAAGAAAAACAAAAATGGCTTGACTGGAGTCATCTTATCTGGTGGGGATGGGAGATGAGGGATTAGGTAGATGGGGTGGTGGGGTACTAATTACTTGTTCCGTCGGGTTCGCTGACCTTACGTAGCGAAGGGATGGGTCCACGATCCGCTTTCTTTGTTATAGTCCTCGTCTGGGGTCACCCATTCTTCGTACCGTAGGGGTAGTAAATCTCATGCGACCACTCATCGCGAGAGAATGTACCGGTCCTCCTGTCGGGTAGCCCTGGATGGAGCGCTTCCAACCTCAGTAATGATTTTTTAAAGTTTCTAATCGTCATATTTTTGCAGCGGGCTCGAATTAATTCGGACAATCTTACGAGCGACCATTTCTCGTAGACGGTGTGTTGATTTTACGTCTCAATTACCACACAACCTAAGGTCTTATCGAACAAATTTTAGTAGCGAAAGAGAAATGCAGTTGTTATGTGGCTATGTGGCACAGCCCGAAGAGAAAGGAGAAATTAGAATGTTTAGCGAAGGCCGTCTGATCCGCGCGTAACTAGGCTGCGGGCTACGGATCTCGGTGACCCAAATCGCTGAGATCTGTTGTCTGCGGTCTAGTTATACTCTGATTGGTAGCATTTCTGGGACTACCTGATGGACGATGCCAGCGTGGCGGCGCGTTCTCGTTGTAAGCGGTTATGAGGGAACAAACACAATAGAGCGTGCTCAAACTCGAATTTTGCGAACGAGCCTCCGGAGTGCGGAGTGGCAGCCGCTCTCCGTCTTGCCTGCAGGCTGCGTAGACCCGGCCCGGGCGCAGCACCTGCATGCGGAGCTGTGGTCCTCGCTGGAGGCCCTATCGTTGCGCTGCCACCTTCACCTGCTGCATGTGGTGGCACCGCGAGGGACGGGCGCACCTCCCCAGCTGAGGATCGAGCCCTCCCAGTACTACCGCCACGTGCGTCCACTCTGTACCATGTTGCCCGAAACGCTTCTTCCACCGTTTTACTGGCTGCGTCCTAGAACGTAGTTCCTTCATTTTCGCCCAACGATGTTGGAAAAGTGTGGGCGACGTTTGCATACCGCCCAACCGCCGGAGTCACGACATCCGACACTGAGGGAAGAAAGGATACACCTAACGTTATTCAACTTCGTAATCAGCAGCAGGCTAAACTTGTTTTCTGTGCAGGCATCTTATGAGTGCGATTTCGTGTGTTTGCTTGCTTCCGTATTTGGAAGTGTCTTTTTGGGGTTTACTTTCTCCGGTAGGTTTGTCACTTTTGGCACAATGTTTAGTCTTGGCTTGGTGTGTGGGTTGCCGGGTAAACTTCATGCGAGTCCAAACGTTCTGTGCGCAGTACATGGAGCTAGGCACGGAGGAGCAGCGCGCCGCCCAGTCCCTGGGAATCGACGAGGCCCTGGTGACGCGCATGGCCGGCGGCAGGGCACTCAAGGCAAGGCACTCTGCGGCATTCAACAATTACGGGAACCATTGGCTCGGAATCCCGACACGTGTCTCGATATTTAACTCGTCCACAAGGTGGTCAGAGGACGCCATTGTTCGATCAAAATGGCCTCTCAACATATCTCTCGAGTGGCCGGATCTAATTGGAAGGAGATACATATGAAGATAGAATTGTGCGAAAACCAAATTGGGAGAAAAACGTGGAGGTAGAACAGTGGGGTTGGAACAATCGGGGACTGAATTGGAAGAAAACTGTGGTGATAGAATCGTGGAAACGACTGAAATGGGAGGAAGATGTGGAGATAGAACTGGGGGTTGAAATTGTTGAAAGACTGAATTGTGAGAGGACTAGAATAGGAGGAACCTGTGGAGATAGAAGAGTGGAGGTGGAATTTTTAGGAAAACTGAAATAGGAGAAATAGTAGAGATAGAATCATAGGAAGACTGAAATGGGAGAACAACGTGGAGACGGAACCGTGAGAGGACCGAATTGCGAGGGCAACACGGGGATCGAACGGTGGGAGATGTCGCCGGCGGTCAACTCCCGGGGAGATGTCGCCGGCGGTCAACTCCCAACGGCCCCCTCAAAGAGGACGGCCCTTTGTTCCAGGCGGAGGAGCGTAGCCTGCTGGAGCGCTTCCAGCTGACCCTGCAGCTGAACGACCTGTGGCATCAGCGCAGCGTCTGGGATGTGGCCGCCAAGTTCGGCCAGCCGAGGGGGCAGGTGCAGGCACTGCTGGCCTCGGCCGCCGCCTTTGCCCTCGGCCCTGGCCCACTTCTGCCAGGTGAGAACCAATTGCCGTACCAGAGACGGCGGGCAGACGCCACCCGGGCACGTCTCTTTCCCGTACGACGGCCAGTCGCACAAAAAGTGCGGACGCGTTTGAAGCCCACATTTGCATGAAGCAGACGTGTTTCGTACGTGCTCGAGGTGTGTCCGCAGATAGTTTGGTTGTCGTGTCTGCCGCGAACGCCGTGTCTTTTACGAGGGTGGTGAGCCAGGGCTAGTTGGTACGACGACATTCGGAACGTAGCGGCGCACAAAGGACGAGGACATAGGAAGGGAACACTGCTGCGCCGACTCACAACTTCTTCTTTGCGTATTATATTTCAGTTGTGAGTCGGCGCTTGTGTGCCTTGCGTGTTCCTTTCCTTTGTCCTTGTCCTTTGTGTGCCGTTATGTTCCAAATCGTGTGTTTTGAACAATGCACGAGCAGTTTGACTGCAGCTTTAAGGCTGGTGCACGCACTCGCGACCACTTCTAGCCAGGTGCGACGTCTCGCGATATCTTACGACTCTAGAGAGCCTATGGTTGGTGACAGGTTAAGAGTTCGGGGAGGCCAGAAAGGAGGTGACGGAACGCCGGAGAGAAGGTGACCTTTTCTCCAGCATTCACTCTGCTTAAAGGGACAATGAAGGCAATTTCGGATATTTTTTTCGCGATTGAACTGGGTTTCAGGTACGTCCCAGGCAACGCTGCCCACATTTCAGCCGAAACCGACGCTTGTGTGCTGCGCAAATCAATTAAACAGTCGCGGTAATAATCATACCGGGATCGATTGCGACGACGCCCCGAGCGTTGCAAGAAAATCCAGGACGAAGCGGAGCTCAGAAGCGCGACATCACAACAGACGCGTCAGTGATTGGTCGAAACGAGAGACGTGTCTTCAGTCACGTTTTGGTTTGCAATTTTTAATGAACACTGTTCCAATTTCCACTTGAATAACCATGAAAAGTATAAACTGGACCAGAAATGATTACTAAACCGTAAATAAAACAGCATGATTAATTTTCTTTTTGCTACGCTGGACGCGAAACGGGCTATGAGCAACTATGGGCAAACGAAATAAATAAAAAATGAACACAGCTGTGGAACACGCTGGAGATGTTTTGTTTTGGTTTCAGATGTCGGTGTTGTGTACGGGTGTCACAAACTCTTGTCGAACTGCGATTTTGACGTCAAATCTCGGGGTTCGACTGGTTTGCCAAATTTTCAAACTTTCCCTAAAGTTCGAAGGTTTGAATTTCGGAAACAAACAATTTAGGAAGTCGTTTATTTTATGTTTTTTAAAAAATGGTTATCAATGTTTCCAACATAGAAAAGCGAAAATATGCACTTTTAATGCTTTTGTCAGTTAGTAATGTGAACCAGAGATGCCAATACACCTAACAAATATAATATTGCACTTTTCCTCCACCAGGTGGAATCAACTGGTTTTTAATTTTCACGCTTGCGCACAAAAGTCAAACTTCAGTTGAACCTTTGTCGAACATCGCATTAAAAGTTCAAAACAGTCACTCGAACCTGGGCAGGTTTGCAACATCCCTAGTGTCGTGTTTACTTGGGAATGACCGCGCCACTGCGCTGCTATAACCCACTGCGGTAACCAGAGTCTCGATCTCCTAAATGCTACCAATACCGACTATGCACACTCGACGTCACTGCCTACGTCACCTCCGTTTTCGCAGGCCCAGAAATGAGAATGGAGATAGTTCAGTTTCTTTTCTTAGGCACAGAAATACGCATCACTAATGTCTACAAAAAATTTGGGCAGCGTGCTAGGTTCCCAAGAAGCCTAAAAACCCCATTTAAAAAAGTTAATTAAAATCGTCTTCATTGTCTTTCTAAGTGGAAAGAAGTGGGAAGAGCTTCCACTTAACTCTTAAAGGGGCACTGAAAGAGGATTCTGCAATCGTCTCTTTTGGTCATAACTGATTCTACTGGCCCTAAGCACCCTAAAAATCTACATGTTACAATCATGCAATGCCAACTTCCTTATTAAAACTTTCTGAGCCGATTTTTCTGCTCAGGAAAGGCGGAGCATACAGCAGCGGCAGTGTTGGCATGGTGACTGACGGGCGCCCGTCGGCCAATTGCGAGCCGCCTCCCTTGGAGAGGCGGCTTGTGAGTGATAAAAATGACGTTTTATTTTGTGGTCTCACTCTTTGATGGCACGTATAATTCTTTTTGGCCAGGTCACTCGCGTTTCGGTGTCCTCCTTCGTTGCTACGGAATGGTGAATCTACGTCGTTTAACCTTGCACTTCGTGGTAAACGCGGAGGTCTAGAAATTACTCGTGAACTCGGCTCGACGACTGTTTAAATGAAAGCTGAGTAAGGCCGCTCGAAAGAGTGACCTCAAGGTGCGAAGTCAAAGAGCTACCGCGTAGCCCGCGTCTCGAAAACTGCGATACGAGAGATACATCATGGGTCGGAGGCCTCGCAGACACTAGGTAAACGCCGACACCAGCGTTTGGGCGGTGACTGTGTGCCTTGTCCGTGTCCCTTCTCAATGTGGAGCGCCGGGTGTGCCCCTTCCCAGGAGCTGCCCGAGCTGTGGGCGTACCGGGCGCTGCTGCCGGACTTTGCCGAGCGGCTCTCGCACTGTGCCAGTATGGAGCTGCTGCCTCTGCTAGAGCTGCCCTGCGTGCGCAAGGTGAGGCACCGCCAGCTGAGACAGGAACGTCCTCCCTCCCTCGTCACCCCGACGTCGCGCCACCGCAAGCGCGTGTCCGTTTGGGGCGGCTGGTCAGCGAATGCGGCAGTCTCTCCCGGTGGCTAAAATATCCACAAGGGAGATTTTTGGTCTACGTGACCGGCTCGGAGGGTGCGAAGGACCTGGCGTTCTGACCGTTTCCACCCAGCAGACACAAGCCTTGCCCTTTGTTTTATTTCTCACTTAATCTTTCCCAAAAGTAACTCTATACGAGGCTCGTAAAGTAGGCAAATGCGGTTAATTTTGCTCGCATTTCGAGCCTCCACCTCTCTCTGCTCACAAAAGCAAACTCAGAATCATTGAAGCAAGGATGGACTTACGGCAGTTAAGGCCAGCGTAGCTTCCACGGTGCTTTGGAGTTTATCGCACAAGAGCGTGTGCGAACGAGGTGCAAGAAGCGCCAATGTATAAAAAGATATTTGATGTGGAGCTTTCTTCTTCCCCATGAAGCGAGTCATGTGATCAAAAATCCCTCTTGCGGGTATTCTACTTGCCGCGAGAGATGCCCGCATTTGCCAGCAAATTACCCCTGGTACGTTTACCAAGTCCTCAAAAGTGGTCCCTCGATGTCTGCTTGTACCACGTCTGAAAAGCATCACGCCGTTGCCTCTCACAGTCCTGGCAGCGGTACAGCAGTGGAAGTGGACGTGGCAAATGCCCAGACACCAAAGCAGACACGAGATAACGTAATAGTAATAATTCTTTCATTTGCACAGTTCAAGTGTTATCCTAGGGGAGGTATGACGCCGCGATGACGGTGGCACTAGTGTCCGCTGGAACTGAGAAAATAATACTTCAGGAAATACTAAATCCACAGACTCAATTTTTTTTATGTCTATTGATAATTGTAGGACCAGCCAAAAAGTTTTGTGAATTTTTTTGTACACTAGGTGTTTGTTATAAAAGTTCTGTTTTCATAGATTTTTATGTATATATTCAAGTGATGTTTTTGAACGTTTTATAAATTCCACACCCTGCTAAAATACTTCACAGTGATGCAGGCTCTTTTGTAACTAAAATACGATTAACAGAAATGCCATCAAATATGCTGCAAATCGAAATCGAATTTTGCGAGGCTGGGTTCACTGCGCCATTGACGACTCCTGTTTATTGAGACTAAGCTGTTGAAATGAAATGATGGCGTCTACTTTGGTACATAGTTGGTCTCTCTTGATCGCTTGAAGCCACCTTGCTCACTCAAGTGGGTCAGATGGTATTTCATAGCGCGATACGGTCTTATTAAGAGGGCCCGCATTTGCTTGTACCACAAAATGGTATGCATCAACTCGTGCCCGATATAGAACTTCAGTATGACCTATAAATATTCACCCTTTCATCTCAAAATAGAACTATAAAATTACTGCATTTTTATTAATGCGAAAGCATTAACTGTCTCATGGAGCGAGCTGACGTCATCATTTTGAAGCGCGAAAACGGCTCCTGGTTTCCGCAATCCCAATAGGAGCGATTCGCCTTCAGTTCCATTGGCTGGCGCGCATCGACGGGGCTCCCATTGGCCGCTGCGCCATGGCCTCCGAGATCCCGAAGCGCGGCGCTAGTACGCAGCAGACGACAAAGGGAGCGGACGAGAGGCTTGCCTGCTTTCGCATTCACAACTCATAAGAAATGCTTAGGTGTACCTTGAGCTTTTTTTTTTTTTAAATTTGGCACGCTAATCATTTTAATATGGCAAACAGACAGAGGTCACTGTTGGTCAATTTATGAGTCACGCTACACCGTGGTGTCGTGCGACTCATAAATGTCACGTGACGTCAGAAAGTCATGCGACATCCTGATGTCACACGACATCGTGGCATATGACATCCCTATGGGCTTATTACTTATAAGGCCATAGGGCCCATATACACGTAGCGCTGGAATTTGTCGAACAGATTAACCTGTCAGTTTTCTCATTGAATTCGATTATAAAACTCTGGTAATAATAGCCATAAAGGTTACGACTTTCACACATTTACACCCAATTGTTCACCACCATTATTATGTAAGGAATAAATACAGCACTTGTGCTAATTTAGTGATAAGCAATATGCCAGATGTATACGATGAATGGACGTTCTACAAATCTGTCGCAACATAAAACAAAACAAAAAACTAAATTGTGTTGGTGCAGCCAGCGCACAAAAATGAAGACAATTCTTCTGAACGAATGAACCGCTAAATGTTTAGCATCAGCAGTTCAGTCATAGCGTCCCATTACTCCCTTGGTAATATTGCCGGTGTTTCTATGTTTTCGGGACGTGGAACCCTGGTAAGTTCAGAAATGCCAATACACAGCTGGATACGTCAGGCTCGGATGAGTGAGAGCCGAACGTTCGCGCGAGCTTGCGCAAGTTTCATCCTGTGCAAATCATTTTGTAGCCACGACAGCCACGTGATGGCGCTTCCTAAATAGTTGTGTGGAGAAGCACCGGTGGTTGTGCAGGGGCTTTGACTTGACAGGCATAGAAGCTTATATAGGAGGCTCTGGCTAGCTCAACACACAAGATTTGGGTTTCAGCAGGCAAGCATGGGACTCAAGATGGTGTGCCCCGATTTTTATTCACTACGTTTCAATCCTGTGGCAACGCGTTTGCGTAACCGAGCTCCCGGGGCTTGGCCACCTTCGAGGAAGCGAAGAAAGGACTACGGTGCTGATGAACGGCGATAAACATGCAAGGTTCTCGCGGTAGCATAGGTTGCATTAAGATTGACCCATGCAACACGCTGATACAACAGAAACTAGTCACTGGGATAACTTCCATCGTGCTGAATGCTGACAAGGTGCAAGTAGGCTCGCAATAATTCAAACTGGGACATTCCATACTTCTGGTTAACTCAAACAAATTTAGAAGTTTTGGTTGTCCCGCTATGTTTTTTATGTATTTATAAGCCGCTTACTTCGAGCGGCGTTCTTGTGTAATTCATAGTTTTTGTTCTCGCGGCCCCGTTGAGTGCGCTTCTTTCCGAGCACTGGTGCACTGCAGAGAGGCAACACCTGCAGAGCTTGCTTCCGTCGTGGTTGCTTCTCCGCAGTTCATTGGTGCTCGGTGAGAAGTGCACTCAACAGGGTTCAAGCTGGGACGGGAACCAGGCGGAAATTTCCATAGCAACTCGCGCAGACACCGATCTGGCGGCATGGCATAGGTTTAGGTCACAGCGTCCGCACAAGTTGCTATGAAAACTGCCGCACGGTACCCATTTTTATCGCCAGTGTCCCCTGTTTAATAGTTCACATTAGATGTCTTGGCCTGATGAACAAACTTAATTTTGTTTTGAGTTGTGTGCTGTTTAAGCAGTCCACAATAAACAACTTTTGAGGGATGAATAAACTTATGTCAAACACTTCACGAATGTTTCATGTGTTTCACCGTTATGATCAGTAGGCCTATGTAGAGGAAATCATCAAATATCTGCTTTGTATGTATAGCCATTTTATGGCAAATCACACTTTTCTTGATCATATTTACATGAATTTCTGATAGGTCAAAAAACTTTGTAGCATCCTGGAGTTTGAACGAATGAGTCTACTGTAATCACGGAAGCCACAAATGATGAGCAGAAATCGTGCAAGAACCTGTTCCGTTCAGTACAGTGTTTTTCTGCTAGGTGCCGGCAGGTGTTCCCTTGCCCCACAAACTTTTGCTGCCGTAGTTGGAACCCATACACTGTATGGGCGATCCGGGAGACTTGCACCTGCTAAAGTGTGTCTCGTGTCATTACATGCAGGGACGTGCACGTCAGCTGCACCAGGCGGGGCTGCGCAGCGTGCGCGACGTGGCCTGCACAGACCCCCGTGACCTGATGCGCCTGCTGGCACCCATACCTTTCAGGGTGTCCCAGCAGGTGGTGTCGGCTGCCAAGGTGAGTGTGCACCAGAAGGGCATTGGCTCCCAGTCCCCAGGAAGGTGGCTCGGCTTATATGAATTGTAGTTACAAGATCGGTCCTTGGGCTACAAGGGGATGCCGTAAGAGTTTTCCTCCATTGCTCGTGGTGGTTGGAAGAACTCAGTTTTGGTAGGCAAACTTTACTGCGGAGTGTTTGGAAGTCTTCAATATAAAAATGTGCAAACGGCCCTGCGACAAGTTGCTTTCCAGATACTTTTTGCCAAACTTTGATGCCGTAATACTAAAAACACTTCAAACCCTTGCTCTAGTTATTTGCCCGAAGATGCCACAATGAGAGGTGGCACCAGCTTCCACGACAAATCTTTCGCTTCCCGAGCCTCGTTATTCCTCCAACAGAGCTCCCTTACAAGTAAAGTACTTGGTATTGTCTACACTGCAAGCCGAGAATTGCGTCGTGCCGGTGGTCAACAGCCAAGTTTTACGGCAGCAGGGCACACTGTGACCTTTAGTGGCCGTCCGTGAACTCAACCCTCCCTCTCTGCCTGCAGCTGCTCCTGCTGAAGAAGGCAGAGGACCTGCAGGAGGAGGCTGAAGAGGTGCTGGTGGGCATGGTCTGAGTCCCGCGAGGAGTGTGTAAACAAAGACAACTAGCTTTATTGGTCAATAACTTAGCACACCTCTCAGCCACGCACACAGGCAAAACACGGGCAGCAGCAGCGCGCACTACGTATCTTGCTGCTTGTAGAAAAACAGTCCCTCCCCCACCCCGTCCCCCGCCCGGCTTCACTCCCGGCGGGGCCGCCGTCTCCGTGGGGACCGCTTGGCGTCGCCCGCTCCTCCGTCCACGTCCTCCTGCAAGACAGAGACCGTCGTGCATAAAGTCCAATGCGGTGTTTGGTCGCGTGGAACAGAATGCTTATGCACCCTTGCGGATTGTTTATATCGGTGCGGCAGATCTTGATAGCTGGTGGCCGGACAATAAAATAAACAGCTGCGTCATTCGCTTCCTGACATCGTGCATTCCCGCAGCAATGGTTGTCGGTGCTAAGAAGAAATGCGAAGTGCGGATTTCATTGAGAAACTTCACTGCTAGGCAGTGCGGCTGGTGGCCACATAGGGCAGCTCTGGGCAGACCACGCCACAGGCTGATTGCGCATGGATGCTGGAGTCCAATAACTGTGGGTAGTCCGAGGGTTGCGAAAATTCTGCATAAGGTGGCGCTACCCACTGAACCAAACTTAACTGCTCGGTCGGTGTAGAATGCCCCTCAGTTCCTGCAAAACGGACCGAAGCTGTAGGAACCTAACTCGCACTGTCAAAGAGGCTTTACGCCCATGCCCCATTGCCTCGTGACAAGAAAGGCATTTCGGCTGTCTATTGGATTGCAAAGTGAAGGTGCCCTTTAGCGTATTGTAGCCCAAAGACATCTGCAATAACAATGGCGTGTACAGCAGTGTTGTGAAATGAACCCCAGTGCGAGCGTGTCCGTTCCCGGTGGCACCAGGGACACCCTGCACGTGCCACTAAAGGCTCCAAGCTGGTGGCACTAGGGACACCCTACGCGAGCGTAAATCCGAGCGCCACTCACCCCGTCGCCGCTGCCTTCCTCGTTGGAAGCGCTGGCCTCGCCTCCGGCGCCCTCCTCCTCTTCCTCCTCCTCCTCGATGGGGGCGGGGGCCTCCTCCCGAGGCTCCTCCTCCTCGGCGGGCACATCGTCGCTCTTCTTGTGTTGGGCCTTCTTGTCCTGCGGGGAGCCGCCGGAGGCGGTGCAACAGGCCGTGCGGCACACCCATTCTCGGGACGCCTTCTCTACCGTCTCTACACCCTCTACATGTGGCTTGCACGGACGTCACTTGGCCAGACGTAACAGGGGAAAGGGTGCGGAAGAGCGCAGCTTCCGCTGCATTAGCGAGGCCTGTCTGGCCGCCGGAAAGTGAGGAGAGTAGACGTCACGTGCAAGCTACATATAGCTGCAGACAGAATGAGACCGGCAGGGACGTCTTTCCGTCGCCCTGCCTCCAGCGCAAGCTCCTACACTCCGTTTCAGCTCGAGTCCGGACGCTGCCGACCCTACGAAGTAATGGGACCAATCGAGCGGAGCCAAAAGTGCGACCCACTAGGCCTTTTCTGTTTACAATCGGTTCAGCAAGGATGAACACCATGATGGTGCGCTTTTGGTGCAGTCCTATCGGTCCCATTAGGTCGTAGCGTCGGCCCCGTCTAGAAGGTGAAACGAAGTATACCTTCTCCAACACTTGGACGTCCCGCGTGCTGGAGGTTTGCAGTCCGGAAGGAACGCCCTGCCGCCCTCATCCCGACGGGGACTACAGATAACTGGGCCATACTGTTGGGTTTTCTACGTCATCAACTGAAGGCCATCGTGGGGACGCAGATTGGACTCCGATACCGTGTCGGCGAGTTGGCTGGGACTCTGTCCTCAACACGAGTCCCAGCTGAATGCTGACACGGCGCCCAATCGAGCGCCCGGCGCTCGCATCCGGTGGGGGACACGCAAAACCTAGGAGGCATTGGCTGACTGCAGAGCAGGGCCTAGGGTGACACGGGCACGAGCAGGAAGCGTGCACCCCTCTCCCCTCCACCCCTGCCGACCCTTGGGAGACCAAAAGGGTCGTAAGGTCTCCAATGGCTAGCAGCGGGAAAAATGCGACAAGACCTTTTATTTCGCTCGTACAAACTTAGTGTTGAATTTTTGTGAGAAAAAGTGTCCGATTGACGAAGAAAGGGCCAAGTTTCTCGAGCGCCATATGGAATCGGACCAACATGGGCATGTGTCTACATACTTGGGTAAGCCACTTTGGAAAATGTAATGTAGGCACAATGGCAGCTACTTAGCTCCAAAAGTAGTTCATTACAATTAGAACTATTACTAGCGCACGAAAAGAAGTTAATTACAGAAGGGTGGAAAGTTGGGCTAGTTGGTAGTTATTCATCTTGGTTTTGAAAGAGCACATAAAGACGAGGACAGAGTAGAGAAACACGAACGACGCTCGTCCGTCGTTTGTGTTTCTTACTCTGCGCTCGTCCGTCGTTTATGTTTCTTCTGCCCCGTCTTTTGTGCGCTCAAAACCAAGATGAAGTTAATTACAGTTGCGCATTACTTTCGGAAAGCAATTAAATTAACTCCCTTCGAAGGCTACCCCACTCCAACAATGTCGATGTGAAGAGTTTTTCTGCTTGTCACATCAGGAGAGACGTATTGGCCCATTCCCTGTCTGACCGTTGAGGATTCATTTTCATTAACAGTTGCGATTTGAGTTCCAAGTACGGTACAAACTTATTGTTTTAGTTTGCAACACCACCAAGACCATTAGTGATCTTTCTGCCACAGCAATTCAAAGTAAACTTGATCTATTGGTGCCAACAGGCACTATGGACCCACGGAGGCTCAAAGATTTTATTATTCTGGAAATGGCAGACAGGAGTCGTGACAAGATGCTACTCAATGTAAACATCACTATCACGTTGCTCCAGTTCTTTCTCTCTCGCATTATGTGAGCACCGCGGCTTTGACGGTTGGTGAAGTGTGCATTTCACATTTGCAGAAATGTGCAGAAGGCAGTGGGGCAGACTCTATAGTGCATGTACACCCGTCAGTAACTCCAGAGAACTAAGTTCCAGCGTGACAAAACTACCAAGAAAGTAGCTTTGGCAATTACTGAGTTAGCGGTTCACATTTGCATTTCAGTGCGGAGCGGCGTTTTTGCAGCAGGAAAGAACTGTATGCGGTAAAACGCACGCCGTTTCACAGCGCAATGCAAGTAAGTTGAATTGGGCTCCAGTTTCTAACGCAGCTGCGCCTTACTGAGCATTTCGGAGACCAATCAGAAGCCGAGAAAAAGAAGGGAGAGCCACGTGCTTGCCCGCGCCCATCAGCGACGCGCTTCTAGTCCCCCGTTCAGAAACGGGTTCGTGCTTTTGCTCATTGGGGACCAGTGGAGGACAAAATATATAGAGGAGACTTAAAAGAAAGAAAAGAGAAATTAAATCAAGAAAAATGGAAAATAATATTGCTTCTCTGCCCGCAGCACAAGGTTTGGGAGCAGGTTTTTCAATGGCTGCAATGGTTCAAGCTGGACAGAGGTTGCAGAACCAGCAAGGTCGTCTCAAGGTCGGTCACCGCCATGTTACTGTGAATTTCGCTACTACTGGCGAGCCACAAGAGACGACAGCGCGTTCCTGTGCGGAACGCACGTCAGCTTCTTTTGCAGGGGTTGTGGTGACAACGGAACGCTGAGCACTGATTGGTTCTGATTGAAGGGTAGTGGGTAGACCTCAAGGCAGCTTGCTTTGAGGTCCACCCACTATACTTCTATCAGAGCCATTCAGAGCTCTGCATTCCGACGCCACCACAACCCCTGCAAAGAAGCGGACAAACATGTGCTCCGCGTTGGCTCTCGAGTGCTGTCGACTGCATTTCACCGGAAGTGTGGGCACAAGCTTTATGCAAGCTCCCTCCACAATGCTCCGCAGCCGCCCGCTGCAACCAAACGCGTCGCGCTCAAACACAAATGTGCATGTGGGCCTAAAAGGCATTGCGCCAAGCGCCTCACCTGGGAGGAAGAGCAGCAGAAGCCCACAATGAGCACCAGGGGTAGTCCCAGGGCAACCACGTACACGGCCCACAGCCAGGGGTACTTGTTTGTGTACTTGAGCAGGCGCGTCAGCAGGCCATCCTAAGGAGGCGAGGCGAGGCTACAGCCACAAGCATGGCTACAAAGCGATCGCTGCGCTACCACACGACGCCCCCTGGGGGCTACCTCTGCGGCCACGGCGGCCCAGACGTGGCGGATGTAGAATCCCACGGGCAGCGCCCCGTACACCAGGTATAGGAGCCAGCCCAGGCGTTGCCAGCCGGACAGGCCACCCTGTCCACGCAATCTGCCTTCGCACACGCAGGTCCCGCTTTCTCCGACAACTCTCGCTTCATTTCGGGCACTTTGGTTATGCCGGGTTGGATGGAGAAAATGAAACCCGGTTTTCTGATTACAAAGGTAAACTCGGCATTGCAGAAAGCTGGAAGTTTGCGAGAATGTGATGCTAGCGGTGGTGATCAAATCCTGAAGCTTGAGCGCGTGACGTTACCTGCATTAAAAGATTAAGAAAAAAAAACTATTTCTCTATGAACTTAAGCCTAATATCAAAATTTGAGATTGTCCTGTACCTTGATTTCAGTAAACATGTCAGCAGGGAGGACGATACTTGTTTGATTTCGTGCTAACAAGATTTTTTTTACTGGAATTAATGTTATAGGGTCCCACAATCTCAATTTTTGGTTTGATGGCTTAGGTGGGCGTCGGTCGAAGAAGTCGTTTTTCTTTGGAATTATCAGATCCAGGCAACGTCACGTGCTCAAAACTCGGCAACGTTGCCATCACCGCTGGCGTCACATTCTCGTGAAGTTCCAGCTTTCCGCGACTAGTTAACTTATGTGGGTCGAAAAACTGAGATTTATTTTCTCAATCCAACTTGGTAGTATAGTGCCTGCAATGCGTCTCTGACCGGTGCATTCATGGCGTCCTAAAGAGTAGTGTCTCGATTTCTGCCCGACGACGCCATGCAAGTGTCGCGTCGTCGCCAGTTGCAGTCCTGGATGTGGCACGACGCCTGTTCCGGTGAAATAGGACGCTAAACGCACTAGTCGGAAACTCGTTCCAGTCACTGTAGTTCGAGCTAGGATTCCGCATTTTCAGGGTTTTCTATTTTCTACGTATTCGGGGGCATTTCTCGGGGGTTCATTTTATCCCCTGCAGGTTCGGCGACGATTTTTGGCATCGGACAACGGTCGAGGAATTTGCTGAAAAAAAGAAAGGCGCAGGCTTCACATTCTCAACCTCGAGGGAACACGCAACTCAACATTTGGTTTCAGAGGTGAAAGTCGGTGATGATCAACACCAGTTGTGCGAACAGTTTGAACTAGTGATGGACCGGGCTTATTTTTGAAGCAATATCCAGGTGCACGAGACGCAGCTTCGACAGGTGTGTTCACCGCGAACCAAAAAGTGATCCAGCCCGACGATGTCATTCCAGTGTCACGCTGCTGCCGATTGCGATCCTAGCGGCATCTCAGCTGCGGGGTGGGGTGTACGTGACAGACGCCTGCTGTGCTGCGGGCCATTGTCCTGGACGACAGTCCACGAAAATTTTGGCGGCCACGAATAGGGACCTTGCGATGAGAGCGACACACTTGTTTGCTCATACTTTCTTTCCGGGACTTCTAGCACCAGCTGCCAGGATTGCGACATCCAACAATAAGACACTTAGGCTTCTGCGACATCATTTGTTGCCACTTCGGTGCCACTTTTGACGCGTGGCCGGGATTGGGTGCTAAACACACCAGTCGGAGATGCTCTCTGGCACCATTGTAATACAATAATCCTTCCATATATTGCACATTTTATTTTTCAGCCTTCTTTCTTTTATACTCAGAATTACTAGGCATAATTATAAACTCTATCCCCATTTTTCAAAAGAACACTACACTGAGAGTCCCAAAAAAATGACATGCAAGCCACCATAAAAGCACTCTCATTCGTGCAAATGAAGTTCTTTTCCTGTCGCGATACGATTGAGAGGAATCTTCGACAACAGCTGCTACGAGCCTGCAGGTTTTGTACTTAATTACGATGTTGAAAAGCTAGCAAGCAAAGTCACTCAATTGTCTGCCCTAATCTTTTTTTTTTTTTTTAAATGACCTTGTTAGCTTAGAAGCAGATTTAGGGTGACTTTTTAGCACTCAATAGGATAGAAAGCAAAATGTACATCTGGGCCAGTTTTATAGAAACAGCATCTCAGCTGAGACCGAAGAAAGAAAGCACTGCCAAAGCCAGTGCACAAGCTGAGCGGGACTCAAACCACTTCTCAAGATGAATGCACGCCCCAGCCTTCGCGGTGCTTTCTTTCACCCAGTCACGGCCGAGACGCTGTTCTAGCAAGCCGGTCCTGGGGCGAATGTTTTGGCCACATGTGCAAGAATGTAGAAACAGTTTCATTGCACACAACCCACAATAATGCTTAAAAGAAGTTCTTTTTCTTTCTTTCAATTTTTTCTTAATTGAGGCAGTATCTTTAAACCTAGAACAGTGCCTGTGGCACAGAGTTAGCACCGCGCCGTGTGTGTGGACAGGCCTCCAGCGGTCGAATCGTGAGCAAAACTCACCGTCTCTCGGTCTCCCGCCTCCTTTTTGAGCAGCCAGGTGTCGGCAGCCCACTGGTCGGCCACCACGGGGTCGTCCGTGATAAGCACGTTGTCGAAGAGGATGCCCTCCGACATGGACCACAGCTCAAAGCCCACCGCAGAGACCGGGGTCATGCGGAACGGGTGACTGTCCTCGTAGAAGTGCGGGTTGGGGATCTTGCGGGGACGCCACTTGCCCTTGTAGTTGGGGTTGTCCACCAGGGGTGCCCTCCACTTGCCCTTGTAGCGCGGGTTGTCCACCAGGGGGCTTCCACTCCCCGCAGCCCACGGCGGCGCACTTGGGGTTGTCTGCAAGACAAACGGGGCCGTCACGCAAGTGCCTCGACACGCGGTCGTGCAGCAACGATGCCCAGAACGCGTCTGCGACCGGTGTGCTTGGCGCCCTACATCACCCGCGCATCGACGACGGTACCGATGGTGGCGACAAATTGCGTCGTGGGAGTCGGCAAATCATGCTCCCAAACGTCGCAAGGTGGCAAGGCGAGTGCAAGAGGCGGCTAGTAATGGTTGCAGCATCCCAACTCCGAAAGCTTCCACTGAGAGCGACCGACGGCAAAACAGGAGTCTGCCGTATGCACTTGCACTGTTGCACCACTGCTGGGATTGTTGCAGCCGAGAGCATAAAGAGAGTGTGAAGCCATCGGGCCGAAATCGAGGCAAAACATTCGAGGATGCAGTAGACGCAGGAGTCTGAGACACTAGAGCAGGGGTGGCCAGGCTGACTCATCCTAAGAGCCACAAACGAAACCACGAAACTTCCAAGAGCCGCGGGGGGGGGGGGGGACAGACTTAAATTTTGTTCAGAGTCTGACTGTACGTATGGGAGCACAAGGCTGTACGACTGTACGTATGGGGATAAAAGGCTGCCAAACCGCGAGCCGTGCTTTATTCTGAAATCCTTACTTTTTTTCCCTGGGTAAACACAGAAAGGGGCGGGGGGGGGGGGGGTGTCCCTTCACCAGGGATCCGCGAGCCGCACTTGGACCAACAAAGAGCCGCATGCGGCTCGCGAGCACGCAGTTTGGCCACCCCTGCACTAGAGTAACCGTATATGCTCTACTAGAGCAGTGTATCGCAACTTTTTCAAACATTTGATTTCAAGTATTGTGGAAGACACGTTTGGGGACATGACGGGTGCGACGACACGAGCCTCAGTAGCACGCGCATGCACGGTCGTTGCGTTGTCTGCTTGAACTGTGCCGCATAAGAATGTGCTCGAGTTATAACAAGAAATTGCAACTGCATGCTAATGTCTAATTGACAAGCACTATGTCCGAAGGTTGAAAACGTTACTTGCTCGTTAAACTTCAGCGTAAAAACTACCTTTTGCAAATGCAGAGCAAAAAAAATGTGTCCCGCGCCAACCTGGCTCTACACCAGTCCACTTCCCTGCAAGTGCGAAAGTAAAATCTGGCACATGTGACACCGTCTCTGCCAACGAGGTGGCAAAAGGAAAAGGAAGGCGATACTCTGGCTTCGCCATTCGGTTTATCCGGGAGACACGTACCAGGCAATGTAGAAAAACTAACTCCAAGTAAAGTGACAGTGTGACTCACTGACAAGGGGTGGCTCCCACTCGCCGTCCATGTCGTCGTCCCAGTCTTTGGGGCGCTCGGCCGCAGCGTCCGGGACAAGTGCGGGCTCGTCGTCCAGCCAGCCCACGGGCTTGGTGGCGTCCGGGTCTGGAATCTGCCTCGGTGCCTCTTCATCCCAGTCCTCGGGCTTGGTGGCGGTCGCATCCGGTACCTTCTCCCGCTCGTCCCAGTCTGCGGGCCGGACGTCAGTCGGGTCCTCCACCTCGGCTGGCGGGTTGACGGCCGGCTCGAAGTCCTCGAGGAGGCTGCCCTTGGCCTCGCTGCGCTGGTCCACCAGGACCTCGAAGTTGTTGTCCGGAGTCAGCACCAGGGTGAAGAGGTGCGGCCTCTTGTCCTTGAACACCTCATCAAACTTGGTGATGCCGCCAGACTTCTTCCAGTGCTTCTCCTCGTAGCTGCCGTTGCGGGGGTTCCGGTGCCGGAATATGAGGTGCAGCTTGTGGTCCGTGCCGCACTTGTCCGGCCCGAACATGATGGTGTAAGGGGACTTGTCGTGAAACTGCCGCAGGTCCCTGTTCTCCTCCAGGTCGGACAAGAGCTTGATGTAGGCGCCGCCGCAGTCCTGGCCCTCCTGGAACTGCACCTCGTACCTGCGGGAAGCGCCAGAATGGTCGCTCCGACCTGCCTTGCCCCCTAGCCCCACCCCTCGCCTACTTACTGCAGCACGAAAGGCTTGTGCTCAAACAGGTAGGGCCGGTCCAGCTTGGCAGCGATGGCGTGGTGGCGCGCCTTGGTCTGCAGACGAACCAGTGTTGCTGGCTTATATATCGAAAGCCAGTAATAGGAATCTCGAAAAACCACTGAATTTGAGGCGCGGAGCAAGATTGAGCGCAGAGGACCGCTAAATCTAGCGGAAAAACCGCCATGTTGGAAACACTGAACCGAAAGCACGCTTGGGCAGTGCCGCACCCGTGCACCCGCGGGACGCTTACCTTGAGCACCAGGCCCAGGTCTCCACGTAAGTGGTTCCGGGCGGCGGCCTCC